>CANYLF010217696.1:0-21782 GCA_948193215.1 Bocquillonia castaneifolia
ACTATATATAATGAAAGGCCAATAACTATGTTGTTTAATGAAAATAATGAAAACTTTCTCAAAAAGTTAATCAACGTTTTGTAATTGACATAACTGAGCAAGATATGTTTTTCATTTCCATGATGTTGTCGAAAAAGCCAACGAGCTTTGATCCGTCATGGATAGACCGGATCAATAACTATATCTCAATAACTTATTCCTTGGGCTTTAGGAAATGAGCTTTGACCAGTCATGGATAGATCGGATCAACCCATCTAATTTCAACAGATAGCTAGTATTCACATTCTCTAACCCATTTCTTTGGATGTGTATAGAAACACATGTTATAATCGCATATGAATTTAAACATTACGTTTGTATTTTATATTTTAATCACATAAATTAAATAATTGTTTATAGATAATTGATGAACTTCACTCATTTCTTTTCATAATTGGAGAAGTATAAATATGTAGAATTTAAATTATAACATCCACTTTTAGCTGGTCACTCATTTCCTTCATCTAATTATCTGATGCAAGTATAAAACAAGCACTCGTTTTAATTTGAAATAATTTAACAAAAGCATTGCTATGATAACAAACTACGTGTTAAAAAAAATTTGATAACAAATTAGAATCTAGGTAGTTGTTAGGATCCATGGTTCCGCTCCAAGGTGCAATGTCTTCATCCATCCTTTTATACTATTTTGACCTTTAAATACAATTAGTTAAATCAAATATTTATTATCAAGTTGGTCGAACATTTTTTTTTTTAATTTAAGGTGAGTGATTCAAATTTAAAACCTTTAAGTCGTTCACGTATGTTTTTATTCAACTATATGTACACTTATATGGACATGCATATTGCTCCAACTTTCACAGGCAAATTATAGACAATAAATAAAGATGTAAATTCTAAATAAGTTAAAAAATCCATAGGAATTATAACACTAACAATTAAATTGTATTAACACATATAATTATTACTATAAAACTATAGTAATCAATTTTAAAATTAGTAACCAACAAACCAAATACCAAAACTGGTTGTGACAAAGGAAGATGAAAATCTTTCTTTACATAGAAAGAAAGTACATGTGTTTGGACCCAACCCCTCGTCTCTTAAACGTGAAGGTCTCTTGTGGATTAAGTTAATTAGTACACTTTAATTTTAATTTAGATTACGATATTTGATTTTGATGCCTTCATCACATGAAAGAACAAAATAAGAAAGAAATTATTTCTATATTTAAGAAAATGTCATAGCCACGTAAAGTGGAGTGTGGCTTCAAAAGAATCAATGCATATAAAAATAATGTTTTTCTTTTGAGACTTTTGAAGCTTAATTTACGAGGGCAACGTAATTGGAGAGTGGAGATAATTATACATAGGTGTTAAGTTTAAGTTATTTATTTTAGAATTGGGTATATTTTTATTTTTATAACAAGTGTTGGAAGTTATAGTTTTATAATGAATTAATGGCCACCTAAGATTTTTTTTTTAATTATAAAAAACAGCATTATTGAGGAACCTAAAAAGAAGAAAAATAAGTGCAGTTTATTTTATTGCTTGTAGGTAATTACTACATTATAAGCCAACATTAAAATATTATAAGTAGCAACATGTTAGGTTAGCTATAAAATGAGCGTCCAAATCACTCCAAGTTTCCACCAAATTTGCCTTTGAGTAGCAATTAGAGCTTTCATTGACTTTTCAAATCTGATTGAGGGAAAATTACATATATACCCAATGTTCATTAAAAAAATAAAAATAAAATCACAGTTATGCCTGTCTGTACTAAATGTCTGTTAATTCCTTATTAGCTATTACCTAAAAAAGGAAGACGAGAGTATTCAAGCAAGATTAATAGATTCAATTAAAATAGCAACGACAATCTTAATGGTACGTATAAACAACCACCTCCTACTAGGCTTAGAGTTCAGACTCCGGGCGACTATCATATGGAAAAAGGTTTGTCTCTTGCTTATTACTATATATGTTTTATATTAGACTATTTTCAATAACTTTTTACATGTTTACAGTTAGTATATATGCATTATATAAAAGGTCCAATACATATTCAATTATTTGAATATAGATAAAGTGTTTTTTTTTTTTAATTTGTCTCCGTAACCAAAGAAAGCCAAATTTATAATCACGACTACTTATTATATATATATAAAGGAATAGTTCATATAAAGGTTCTAATAAATGTGCACAAAAGTTTTTAATACATAAAAATATTTTTCTAAGAAATGTTTTGTAAAGAAAAAAAAAATAGAAATGCTTTTGTAAAGAAAAAAAAAATCAGTATCTTCTTTTCTATCCACATGTGACATATGGATAGCGAGAAGATTTTATATGTTTCATAATGGTTCCAAGGCCACCATGATACTGTGTGTCTTCTTTGTGGGTCTCTTGACGAGCGGGTCTTTACAATCAATAAACAGGTCAGAGTATGACGGGACAGTGATGTACCGACGGCATTCCGATACTTAAGTTAGAGAAGACTTCTCAAGACAAAATAGAAGGATTTTTCTAGGATTTAGAATGATAGAATTACCTCAGCTGTCCTTACATTATTCCTTTTATAGTGTGGCGAGAAGCTAGGGTTTTTTAGGGGTACCCCTGTAGATAAGCTACACGCATCCCCTGGTCCTCCAGATAGGAATATTCAAGAAAGGGATTGTTTACTATTGGGCTTGACCCAATAAGAGGTACTAGTCAGGTCCATCACTATTCCCCCCAACGAGTATGGAAGTTATTTATGGCTTCCGCTGTTTGGAGTAGGAAAGATTTGGTCTTTTATGTTATGGCGGCTTCTGATTAAATAACTCAAAGATCCGCTATTGGAGTTTCGTGAAAGATTTTGAACTTTTAGTTTTTCACTTTTGTGATTTTTGAATTTACCTCTTCTTCTCTTTCCTCCTTAAAAGTCACGTCCTTTTAATGTCAGACGTTTCATCTACTTGATAGACAATTATCCTATACGCGTCTTATTATTAATGACGCGACCCATCGTGATCTGTTCTCTACAAACGGCAGCTTTAATTTGCTTTTGGAAAGGACTATAACGCCCTTTCGCTTTTATGATAAGATGGTTTAGGATTTGCCACCTCACTGGGTATGATTGTCCTTGTAAAAGAAGTTTTACCTATAAAAGTCGATGCCTTCCTTTCTTCTCCTATTTCCTTGTTTTTCTGCCTTTTAGTTTTGTCACGACCCAAACCCGGATTAGACCGGCGCTAGGGAATGGGTAAGTTTAAAACCACCAAAACCCGTAGCAAGCCTAACCTGAATACTGTTCAAACCAATTCTTTCTTTAAAAATCATATCATATATATATTAAAATTAACTTCCAATTCAACTTATAATAAATAAATAATAGTCACCAACAACAGTTCATATAATCCTCATTAAATAAATAATTATTTAATGAAAATATATGTCTCTTTTAATATAATCAATATAACTCTAACTTCTAAAACTGTGGAGTAACTATAATGTATAACAATTATACAAATAAAATAATAAACGTTGCAGAGGAAAGAAATTGCAAGGCGAATATCAATAAGCTGTCTAACTTTCTGGAATACCTGGGAAAAATGATTAAGGGGATTCAGACCTCACTGAGTGAATTGATATTATATTCATATTATATAACCTAAACACACACAATCATGCAATATATATAATTTATTATAATATATATACATGCACACATACACTACACACAAATGGTTTTTAATTCAACAAATAGCACAACTAAATAAACATATAAGGATGGAGGAATGAAGTAGAACACCAAACGACCTCTAACCCCCCCATAGTCTTATTAGACTCTCTTATTCCACATGGGTCACTTAATCCAATATTAATCGTCTGGCGCCCGGAGTGCCTCACGAGCACGCCACTATATAATCATAATAAACATAAATAGGATCGGCGCCCGAAGTGTCTCACTAGCAAGCCCCCTCCTTATTAACAATCTCAAATGAACTTACCCGACTCCTGTGTGCACACTGATGTGTGTGCAACACACATAAGAATTAAAGCCCTAACATGCCTTAATTAGGAGCTTTTAACCCCATTTAGGGTGTAAATCATGCATATCTATCCTTTTATTACATCTAATGAGCATATGCGTACTTGATTATTTAATCCGTTGTTTTACGTGTCATTTATGCTTGTTTTGATGTGATTTCATGTAAGTGTAAGGTTTAGAGAAGTTTTGAATAGAACACAAAGGCTTAGGAGAAGGTTTGGAGCTTCAAGCTTAAAGACTAGCCTTAAGGAGCTCCCGAAAGCTATTTTCAACGGAGCAATAAAATGTCAAGGGCATTTTGGGGAGGCAAATGATGGATTCATTAAATCATCAACATATGAAAGTTGAAGTACACTTCATGAATTACAATTAGGCTTAAGAATTTCTCGATTTGGAGTCCGGGCGACAAAGTTATACCCTCTTCAAGTTGACCCTTCAAGATGAAGGCTGCAAGAAGAAGAGTCTCAAGAGTGTGCCACGGCCCATGGCAGAAACCACACGGCCCGTGGCATACCTTTGAGACCCCCCTTTGCCACTTTTTACCAGAAATGAGGGAGCTACCTCAGGAGCTTGCCACGGCCTGTGGCAACGGCCACATAACTGATGGTAAGCACCTGGGCAGCCCCTATAAAAGCTTTTAAAACACCTCTTTTTGTACCCCAGCCGACCTTAGACCATTTTTAAAGATAAAATAGAGAGAGAAACAGCATTTTAGTGAGAGAAACTTGTAATAAGAGTAGATTAACTTAGTTTTAGGTTGGATTAAGTTGTAAGAACTCTTTAATTTCATCAATCTATAAAAAGTACCTTTGCTATTTTGGAGAAATCTTTGGTTCTATTTACTTTTCTTGAGTTTCTATGGGTAATATATCTTCAATCTTCATCTTTATCGTTGATTTATGTTTATTTGCCATGATGTGTGAGTAGATTTACATGCTCTAGGATTGGGTGAAGCTTGTTCTATATGTGATGATGCTTTGAATGTGTTTGTATGCAATTGCTTGGGTTTTCTCTCTCTTAGGGTTTCTTGTATGTTGGTATATTGTGTGTTTATGTTGATGGTCACTTCATGAATGATTTATTAATACTTGATGGCATTGAGAAATGTTGTTGGGTGTGGATATACATGCAAGAATGCTAGTGTGTTTTGTTTCTGAGAGCTCTCAAGGACATTAGTAGGGGATTTGGGTAGATAAAGTGTTTATAGGATTACTTTGCATGCTAAATGGGTTTGTGAGAGCTTGTTCCCATGCTTGGTGATTCACGGTCTTCGGCTTAGAGATAGGCTTAGACTATTAAATACCCCTTCAACCATAATGTGAGTTAACCTAGGCAATTGTGTACGTTTGCATTTAATGTGTTATTACTAGAACTAGTGGATCTTTATCCTAGAGTTTATTCCTAATTGATTGAATTGTTATTTGCTATAATTGTGTTTTGTTTACCTTTATTCAATTGCTAGCTTACTTTTGATTACTTTTGCTCTTGTTTGTTCTTACCATAAACTCATTATTGATTGCTTGGATAACCTTGGTAGATTGTATGATCAATACTTGAATTACCAACTCCTTTGGGAAAACGATACTTGTACTCACCTTTTTCTACTTGGCGACACCCGTGCACTTGCGGGCCGATCACACATAACCTGGTGACACCCATCAGGTAGCTCGTCCCACAACTATCCTCCGTCCGTAAAACATCACAATCACATCATAATATATGTTCACAAATTCACAACCATCATATTATCACATAGTACTTCCATATAATGCATATATATAATTACTTAACTAATATATCAATCAAATATGTTAATGAAATCAAACAAATAAAAGCACATAAGATTTTAACATGTATAATATAAATATAATATTAACTCACAGATTTCGAATGTATGCCTCTATGCGCTCCAGTGCCACTAAGCTCGCCTCGGCCTCTAGAACTCTCTATATAATGTAAATAATACAAAATTTAGAATCAACTCAAGAATTCCTATGCCCTAAAGAATTTTAGATTTTTATACAAGCACCTAATAACCATTCCTATTCTTTAATGATATACTAACTCCTATTATATTATTATTTTACTCGATATAGCGTTTTACGAGAAAGTCCTACAGAAATTTCAGCAGCATCTCCTCTGTAAAATGGACATCTCTCCACCGAAGTGGAGCCCATCATGCATTGAAAACACACTTCTATCATCACAGCCAGTTGCCGGGCCTACCAATTTACCCAGACGTATCAAACATAACAAATACAGCACTAAACCATCATTATCCATATTTATACATTATTCAACTTTTGCACAATTTTTTCTATTAATATATACTTATTTAATGTCCAACAACACCCACCACAACCATTTCATATTCAAAACAATTCAATATCAAATTAGTTAATTATAATATAAACATACCCGATATATCACCATATATACATTATCTTATTTGCTTAATTAACACCCTTTAAGTATCATATATTTATAATAATCATATTACGAATATATGCCTCTTTATTAAAACATACATACATACATATATATATATACACACATACATACATACACATACGGTTATAAATAGTTAGTAACTAGAGAGTATATTGCTATGATGTTGAATCTATTAGAAGAATAAGAATACACACACACACACACATAATTATTTAAAGTCTATTAGGATAATACAACTTATAAGAATGGTTAATTATAGCCAACACACATATATAATTAACCATTCTTATAAGTTGTATTATCCTAGTAGACTTTAAATAATTTTGTGTGTGTGTGTGTGTGCATATTAATTACTATCGTATTTATTATAACTAATTATCTTTCCTATTACTTTTATGATTCACTATTATTATTATTATTACCACTATTGTTAATATTACTATTACTTATATTATTCTCATTTTAATATCATCCCTTTATTCCTAATCAACTCACTAATTATATTAATTTCAATTATCTACTCTTTCCTAACCACTTATATCAATTTTCATTTATTTCATTTATATTCCATTTATTTATCCATTTATTTATCATATTTATCAATATTTATTTACTTGGCAACCATTACTATCAATTATATTTAAAAGGAATTAGTATCTAATCCTAACATAATCATTCTTACCTCCATTTTATTAATTTACCTTTATTATTTAAAATTCTTGTTTTCTCATATTATTTGTCTTTATCAATTTTTTTAATTATAAGACAATATTCACCACTTATCAAATACATTATTAATCCCATTAAATTATTATAAATTCATTTCTAACTTATTTCTATCTATTTAATCCCTAAACAATCTATTTATAACCTAAACATATAAATTCTATCCTTTCTAGCGCTTCTCAAAATTTTCCATAGACCACCTTTTTACTTCTAGAATTTTTAATTTGCAAACCGTAATGAATTTTACTACTCGACCTTTACAAAAGTTGCTCGGAATAGTTATAGTATTTTCTAAAAATATTTTGGGAACTTTCTAAGTACGGCCCAAGCACCGCTGCCAGCGGTGGCGCTTGAAGCTCAAGCGCCACCACTGTTGGCCGCGTTTGGTCACCAAAAACACCCAGCCAGGAGCGCAAACATCCCAGGAACCCCTAGTTCACCTCCACACGCCGTCCAGCTGAGCAAAACTAGCAGATTGTGCCTCCTATGCCGTCGACCCTCTCCTCTCTGTTCAAGGATTTACGGCATGATTCAAGTTCGCGGTCTACCTTGTACAACTCCCCTCCAAGTAGGTGAACATAATTCCATCGTTGATTTGAGTGGAAAATGGTCGGAGATAGGCGAACTACGGATGCCACCCTCACTGGATATTTTAAAGCTTGAATCCTTAAAATCGCGTGATGAAATTTAGGGGAAAAGTATATCATTGAAAAGAGGAAGTGTCAAGCTTCGCTTTGACACTAAGAACGCTGTCAAAGGTGGCCGGAAAGTGGAGTTCTTCGTCGGAGATGGCAGAGGTGCTACAGTGGTAATTTGGGAGAGTTTCTGGTACTGTTCACGTAATTGTTTTTGAAGTTTTTAGTTTAATTATGTCCCTAGCAGCTGATGGGGTAGTTAAACATGGTTTTTAAGGTTTTCAGTTAGGTCCTTTTCTTCAATTACATTTTATTCTTAACTCGGTTTTCATTCAAATTTTTACCATAAGCTCGTATATATATATAACACATTCAAGCAAAATTTTAGTTTAATACGACATCCCGAACAACCATTATGAATTTTTAAATAATAAAAACTGATTAATTTAGATTTCGAGTTAGAATTATTAAATCTGAAGTTTATGCGTATGATATTCAATAAAATTTACTAGTAACTCTACAAAATAATTATTTACTTATTTAATTGTTCTAGATATGTTCAATTTAAAATAATAATAGTACTAATATATAAAAAAAATAGAAAACAGGTTAAATCGTATCGAATCGTGAATAAACCATATAATTTCTAAGTATAAAAATTAAATTATATTTAAGTTTAGTTTTATTAGGTATAAAATATATTAAATGTAAAATTTATAAATAAAAATTTAATCTTTAAAGCATAAACACCAATTTCGTATTATAACTTAAAATTTATATTCTTAATTAATAGAAAAGATATTATTAGATAAACACTAAGATATTTAAAGTACAACGAACCTTTAGTTTCTTAGAAAATTTAAATTTCTAATAAACTATTTTTAACTACAACAAAAATTTAATTTGTTGAGAAAAGAAAATTCGAAAGGAAACATGGGTATTACAAGACTCTCCTCCAAACCCTGGTTGCTTGCAATGTTGTGCAGACCAATTCTGCTGCCAAACTAGTTGCTTCTCAGCAACACAGGGCCTTATATGACATCAGGAGGACAAAATTGGAAGAAGTGGGTCAGAAGATGTTTGCCCTGAAGGCTAAATTTGAAGAAAAAGAAGTCGTTATCCAGGAACTGCAGAAACAAATTGCTCAATTGCAGTCAGAATAAGAAGCCTTAAGCCAGGAAGTTCGTCAACTGGCTAATGAATACAAAAGCCTGGAGACTGTAGCTGATCCAATTGGTGAATGTCTGGTGGCACAGAAGAATGATATTGCCCACTAGAGGCAGGAAAGCAAGCAAGCCAGGGAACAGTAGGTTACTTGTATGACGCAATGGGCAGACGTGCGTTCCTTTAACTTTGATTCACTCTTTTCTTAGAATTTTTATCCCCGGTGATCTATTTTTGAATAATTTGTAGACCTGTATGAAGGTCTTTGGCCATGTGTTTTTCTTTCTTTTTGAACAGTTGTTTGGGTAGGCCATGGTTTTTTTAATAATTCACCTCCTAGGACTTGCTGTTTATAGGAATGTTTGCATAACGCTTTTGTCTTCAGGTTGAGTAGTTTTCAGCTCGTTCTAGAAGTAGAACTTCCCCAGACTAGGTCATTTAGTCCTTAAAACCCGAAGGGTCGGAACTTTGAAAACCATTTAATAGCAACTAACCTTAACTAATAATGAAATCTGAAACCAATCATGCTTAAAAGATGGGATCTGGATCTTTCCAGCCATTAGAATTGGCCTAATCCTAAGAGGACTGGCCTTAGACTTAGAAAAATCAAATGATAAAAGGCTTGAAGATGGAATCTGGATCTTTCCAGCCAATAGAACTGGCCTAATCCTCAGAGGACTGGCCTTAGCCTTAGAAAAATCAAATGATAAAAGGCTTGAAGATGAGATATGGATCTTTCCAAGTTATTAATTGCCAAAATCAATTGAATCTAAAACAATATGATATTGTCTCTCTAGGCTTAGCCCGGTAAAGAGATTGTAATCGATATGGGAGTTTCAAGTTCGAATCCCCCTCTCTCAGCTATCAAAAAAACATGGTATTATATTGTATTTTTTGTAAAATTAATTAAACATACATTATATGATATGAAGTTAGTTAAAGAAAAAATAATAAAATTACTTCATAGGGAAGTCAAATCAATAACAACCGATCAAAAGGAATTTATTTTGCTAAAATGTTATAGTGTTCTACTTATATGAACACTAATCCAAATTCTTAAGATGAATTGTAATATGATAAGAATACTAAATAAAAGTTCAGTGGATGTAAATACTGATTAAAAATGATCAATTTACATAAAATATCAATCTAGTTAAAAGATAAAAGAGAAGGCTAACTAATGATTCACATACCTTTTTCACACACTTATTCCATTAAGTTTATGTTCTAATAGTGATGATTGTAGAGGACCTAATAGGGTATAGTTTACTCATACTATGAATAATTCAAAACACTAAAGACCCAAAAATTTTCACCCAGATTTTAATATATACATAAATATATAGCTCACAAGTAAAAAAAAAAGGATGGCAATTCAACATTAATAAAAAAATTAAAATTGATTCACGCAACAATTTTATCATCATAGATAATCAACTACTTACCTTGAATATCCCATATCTATTTTCAAAAAATTAAATAAGAAATAAACATGTTATTTTATAAATAATTTACATTAAAATTAATAAAAATTAAGCTATTGTTAATAGTTTCCTCGTTGGTATCTCATAAAATAACAAAATTACGTAAATAACTAAATTTACTAATATATACACACGTACACATGTATAATGGTGTTTCTTAGTTTGACATATTCCTTATATATCTATATATCTCACTACTTCTGTTGAAAGTTAATGTAAGAAATATAATTATGGTTGTTGCTTTACCCATTCCTCTCATGCGTTTGCACCCTTCTCCATTTGCATAATTTTCTCATCTCTAAATAACATTATAAACTCTAGTCTGGTGTGATTTATTGGTGCTACAATCTTCACAATGTGCTTGTGGCTGTTTACCATCAATTAGTTATCTGTAGTTAGCGTGATCCACTTCAAGTTTTCAGTGGATGAAGTTATTAATGAGCCATAGGCAGGCTTTGGTTGATTGGCATAGGCATTTTTAAAAATCATAAGAATCATAGAGAGTTGATGTGTGAGAGAAATGTGGATAACCATCACAAAATATAAGATGAAGAATCACACAAGGAAAGATAAGACCAAAATACATACATAATGCCCCTACCAATGAAGTACTGACGAACTATTTTGGCAAGCATATAGAGAGGTCCAATTTCATGTGACATGGCTCATTCTGCGAGAATAAGTGCATATAAATTTTAATGGATGTTAGTAAAATATAATTGATAACCGGGTTTTATTCTATATGTTTTAGAGGTTTTAATTTCATTCCTTATACATTTGAGTGGTTTGTATTTAATTTGTTAATTATTGTTAACTTATAGGATTAAGGGAAATTTGAGTTCATTTAGAGCTTAAATCATGTAATTCCTTTATCTTTGCGACATACAAGTGTCAATCTAATTTATTCATGGTTATTATGTTTTCAATGGTGATTTATACTTGTTTTGGTATGAATATGGAGCTTTAAGAGTTTAGAAGCTAAAGGCAACACTTGAGGTTTAGAGCTTAAAGGAGCTAGTTTGTGGTTTTACAAATCGGCCAACTTTGGGAGCTTGGATCATTTGATGTGGAATGAGTTTTGAGTTGAAAAGGTCCATATCTTAAGTGGATTGAATTTAATTTCAATTGTAAAAAGAATCAGATCAGTTGGTGCTAGAACGAAGGAGATGCAAGCTAAACTCCGGGAAGTACTCCGAAAGCTGTCTTAGATGTAGCACTAAAATGTTAGGGGTATTTTTGGCAATAAAACGATAGAATTAGAAAAAGGTCAAAACATGGAAATTAAAGTAGACATCTTCAACTTCAATTTAGGCTCAAGAATTTCTCAATTTGGACTTCAAACGACCGAGATATGCCCTTCACAAGTTAAGCCATCTGCTGGATTGTTGGAGATGAAAATTGGCAAAGTTTACCCAAGAGAAACAGTAGTGGACCGGACCTGAACCAGACCTAGACCGGAGCAAACACCCAGGATCTGGTTCAGACGCATGAAAACTGATTTTTGGCCGACTTTTAGTGGGTTTTAGGGTTTTTTGGGTATTTTTGGAGGAATACTATATATACAACCCTCACAACCCTTAACCAGAACCTTGGCTTGTTTTAATTTGATTAGAAAACATCAAAAACCTTAGAAAAACACCATTTTTTATGGATTCAAGATTGGTTTACAAGGGATTTGGAGAGATTGAAGATTGATTTCACCTTTTCAAGACTAAGTTTTCTTTTCCTTGATTCTATTTATCCTTTAATTATGTTTATGTTTATTTTTATTATTTGTTTGTTAGTTTTTATTTTGTTTTGGAATTAAATTCCCTACTAGAGGGATGAATGTAATCTAGTGGGGGGTAGTTTGATTATCAACAATTGATTTACTATTTTAATAATAGTTTTTCTTATTTTCTTCATTTAAATTGATTTCCAAGAGCTTAAGGCACATATTTCTTGACTGATCACCTGGATGTATGTTTGTTAGGTTTTTCGTTCAATGGATGGGTCGAAATGAACCTGATTTGGAAATTGAACTTGTTTAGACGTTAATACGGAAACGACAATTAACCTAAACTTGATTTAAAGATTTTGCTTAATAGGTTCGATTGGTTTTAATCGGTGTGTATCGAAAGAGCAGCGTAGCTGGTTCAATTGAATACGCTTTTCTGTCTTGGGAAATGATTAAAATATTTTCGTAAAGTCTTGCTTAAATGAATTTTGATTGATAATTGAGTTTCCCCTCTAGATGAAATCCTGAACACTAATGCTTGTTTTATTGTGGTTGTTTATTGTTTCAAATTGCTTTTAATTGTTAATTTAATTATTTGAATTTATTTTCTTGTTAATTTTATTTTTAAAATTATTTCAAAATCAATCAAGGTATTCGTTTTATCTTTAATTGTTAATTGATTTAATTAATTAAAATTTTTTGATTAAGTTATTTTTTTTATCTTTTTATTCTTTAATTTCTATTTTTATGAATTATTTGTAAAAAATGAAAGATAATTGGGTTTGTTTAATTTGTGTTTTTATGAATTGTTTTTAAGAATAATAATTTTTGTTGGTATTATTTGAATTTTTGAAGTTTGTTGTATATACATTTAGAGTATGAAAAAAAATTAATTAATTAAATCACATAAATTTATTTCTAACAAAGAACATCAATTTTATTAGGAATTTACACTACATTTTAAAAAATAACAGAAATTATATAATAAATATTAACAAAAAACAGAAATAAATTAATTAATACAAAACATTGAAAAAATAACAGAAATTAATTAATTAATTCACCATAATTATTATTATTATTTCCATCAAAATATGCCATAAACTCTAACAAATCTAAAAAAACATAAATTATTACCAAAAAGACTCCAAAACCCAATTATTTTTCAACATTTACACCTAATTAAAAAAACTAAAATTTAATAATAAAAATTCCAAAAAAACAGAAATGAAATAAAAAAATAAAAAAACAGAAATTACATAAAAAAAATCCAAAAAAAAACAGAAATTAGATAATACTTAACCTAAACAACAATATAAATTAAAAAACAGAAATTTAGTAATAAAAATTACAAAAAAAACAGAAATTAAATAATAAAAAACTCCAAAATAAAATAGAAATTACATAAAAAAAATCCAAAATAACAGAAATTACATAATAATTAACCTAAACAACAGAAAATATAAATTAAAAAACATAAATTTAATAATAAAAATTCCAAAAAAAAGATATTAAATAATAAAAAAAATCCAAAATAAAACATAAATTACATAAAACAAATCCAAAAAAACAGCAATTACATAATACTTAACCTAAACAACAATATAAATTAAAAAACAGAAATTTAATAATAAAAATTCCAAAAAAACAGAAATTAAATAATAAAAAAATCTAAAATAAAACAGAAATTACATAAAAAAAATCCAAAATAACAGAAATTACATAATAATTAACCTAAACAACAATATAAATTAAAAAAACAGAAATTTAATAATAAAAATTCCAAAAAAACAGAAATTAAATAATAAAACTATATTTTCTGCATGATATATTTTGTAATTGTCTTGTGGTGATGTAGCATTAAGTGTGCGAAACTATCAATATTAGGACTTCCACTTCTTGTGGACTTTTAATAAATGTCCATTTATCAAAAAAAAAAAAACCTAAATAGCAGAAAATATAAATTAAAAAATATAAATTTAAACATAAACATTCACATTATAATAAAAACATATAATACCCTAAAAATAACTAATTAATTAAACAAAACCTAAAAAATTTTGAAAAACAATAAATCACTTACCTTCCGATGACGATCAGCACCACCGGTAATGACGGCAGGGAACGGCACCGGCAGGGGAAGAACGGAACTGCTGTGAGGAAGAGGGAGGAGGGAAGAAGAGAGAGGAAGGAGAAAAGAAAAGAGAGGGAAGGGGAAAAGGAAAAGACGCTCTGTTTTTTAATGCTCGAATTTTAGCAACTAAATAGTTTTAGTCGCTATTTAATCTCTATATTTAAATGACGTGGCAGTACTCCTAAGTAGCGACTAATTTAAGACTAAACATTTAGTTGCTACTTTTTTCCATTTTCTTGTTAATTTATTTTTTTGTGACTAAATATTTTAGTCGCGAATTAGTCATTTTTTAGTCGCTATGTCTTGGCGCCAAAATGGCGCCAATTTTAGCGACTAAACAGAGACTAAAATTTTTTAGTCTCTAAATTTAGTCGCTATTTAGTCACTAAATACCATCCCATCTATTAGTCTCTGTGTAGTCGTTATTTAGTCTCCAAATAGCGACTAAATAATTTAGTCACTAATTCGCGTTATTTTAGTAGTGTTTGAAACACAGAGAATTTTTTAGCAGGTAATATGTTTTTAATGTGCATTTTAAACACTCTCTATTGTTATTGATAAAATAAGAAAAATAAGTTTTAAAAATAATACATGTCACTTTTTGATAAATTATTTGATTACTTTTTTTCAACATAATTTTTGAAAAAATCATCCAGTTAAATTTTATTTAGATGTATTTAATAAATAGTCTCATTTATTTAAAACAATTTTCATGTAAAGGTTATTTATTTCATACATATTTCTTAAAAGAATTATATTATTATATTACATAAATAATCATTAGGAAATTATATATATATGTGGCAAAACGCATACTTAGCTCCTATATTTTTTTTTGACATTTTGTCCCTGTCTTTTTATTTGTAGACATTGAGTCCTTATACTTTTATTTTGTTAACATTGGGTCCTCTCGCAATGACAGGTTAAACATTGTTATCAAAATCCAAAGCAAAATGCATATTTAGATCCTGTGCTTTTATTTTTGTTGACATTTAATCCCTATATCTTTATTTGTAGACATTGAAGCCCTGTACACTTTTATTTTTATTTACATTTTCCTCACAACAACATGTTGAATATCAATTGTCTTTATCAAGACCCTACTCTTTTATAGTATGTCTCACCGTGAAACATCCACGTGCCTGACTTTTCTCTCTCTTCTCCTTCAAGCATTATCAACAACAACCTTACTCGAAATTCCTGACTCTTGCCATGAGTTCGTTGAACATATTGGTGTTAACATGTCTACTGAAGCCTCTACCACCTTTACTATCATGCAACTTGATACCATGTGTCATATGTTCTCCGGTGAACTCCGCCCTGATCGTGACATCTTCATTTATAGTCGTCACTTTATGTAATAACCTTGATTTTCTTTATTTTTATTAATATAGTTGTTTAATAATTAAAAATTTGTTTGAGGGGGTATTGTAATTATTTCTCATAAATTAAAAGGTTAAGGTTAAGTACGATAATTAATGAAATGATTGAATTAGAAACTTTGTTAATTAATTTAGTAAATTGTTGTCAGGGATGTAATTGTAAAGCTTGGAAAGTTTATAGTATATATACCTTGTTATCTGTCAAGGACCCAAATTAAAGCATCAAAACTTTAAAAATTACGTGTACAGTACCCATAATCCTCTCAACTTCAACAGTAACCCCTTTCCCTTCTCTCACCATGTTCAACTGTGTTCGGCTACCTTCATGGTCGTTCTTGTACTCAAATCGAAGCTCATGATCTAATCTATCATTTAATACAAGAAACTCTAAGAGCTGTTAACAATTGGTGGAGGTTTAAGCCTTGAAAAATTGACAAATGGCAGCCTTCATGGGGGAGGCTCCTCCACCCATTATTTTCAGAAATTGATACCAGGAACTTGTAGATCGACTAAAATTATGTGGGAAATGGCTTAATAGCTATTTGAACAGGGTCATTTAGGTGACGAACAGAGCTTCGTTGGTTTTCAGCTTTGGTGAACTTCACAGCTTCAGGTGGCACGTTTAATGCATCGAGGAGGTGCATGAAGGTGAGCCGTTGTCTCCTTGTTGTCTGGCGAGCAAGTCTGAATACCACAAAATGGCGAAGCGTGGGGTTCATTCACCACCACCTTCGGTGGCTATGGGTCTCAAAATACTTTTAAAAAATTCTATAAATTATTTCGGACAACTTTTGTGAGGGCCGAATAGTTAAATACCCTGTAGATTTTAAATTAAAATCTCGGAAGATAAAATGCGGTGTGTGAACAATTTTCAATATGTGTGAAATATATTAAAATAATACAATTAGGCTTTAACTGTATTGCTAGGATAGTAAATAGGAAGAAATAGATTAGAAATTAATTTTAGATAATTAATTTAGATAATTAATTTATTATTATGTTGTATAATGTTAATTAACCGCAATTGATGGTTAATTTATAAGAATAAATGATATTAAATTTAAATGAGAATTTTTACAGTAAAAGTAAATTATTTGGATGAAATGTAATGATGTAAGTTATGTTGATAAGTTGAGATATATTATTGATAAGAATATAGATGTTATGAAATTATATACTAGATATAGATAAAATAATATTAGTAATAATAAATAAATATTAAATGGTAAATACAAACAATAATCATAATAATTGTGATAGTAATAATAATAATAATAGTAACTACAATAATAATAAAGCTTATAAATTAATAATAATAACACTAATAATAAGGATAATTAAATTAAAGTAGAGTTAATAACAATAGTAGAAATATCAATAATAATAATAATAATAATAATAATAATAATAATAGTAATAATTATGATATAATAATAATAATAATAATAGTAATTATGATATAATTAAGTATTTAATATAAATCAAAATATTTATATTGTGCATATGTATATGTCTGTGTATAAATAAATATGAAAACAAGTATATAAATATATAAGAATAGGTTAGAATATTTGTATGTGTAGTTATATATATATACCTAGATATATGCATACAATAAAATTAAAACAATCAAAGATAATTAACTATATATCTGTGTGGATATTTAATATTTAATAATATTCTATAACAAAGTAAGATAACAAATACCTACTACAGTACTACAGGGACTTTGATAAATATTGTTTAAATGGTTGAGTCATCGAATAAGTGTATTTCTGAATAGAATTAGGTTTGATGAGTTGAGTATTAATAGATAAATATAAGTATAGATGTTTGTTGCTGTTATAATGTGTTGGTAAATCTGGGTATATGGGCAGACCCGGTATGTGGTGATTGAATATAGAAGTGTATTTCTATGCAGGAATGGGCTCCACTTCGCTGGAGAGATATCTGTTATATAGAGGAGGTGCTGCTAAAATTTTGGTAGAACTTTCTAGCAAAACGTGATATCGATCTAGAATTTATTTAATAAATAGAATTCGAATTAGATTTTTGGATATCTGTTAGACTTCTAGAATTCAAAAAATTTGTGTATTCAGTGTTTGTTTCTAAAGTCTATTGTTATTCATATTTTGTAGAGAATAGTAGAGGTCGAGGTAGGGCCAACAGCTCGGGAACGCACGAGGCACCCATTCGAACTGTGAGTCAATTTCATATTTATGATTTGCTCGTCAATATCATTTTATTTCATTATTATCATCATATTAATACAACATCATACATAGTTTAATTGAAGTTTATTTTCATTGAGTTATATATACTATGTGGAGATTGTTATGTATTGCTTGTGCTTGCGGATGAAGGATCGTTATGGGACGAGCTATCTGGTGGGTGTCACCAGGCTGGGTGCACACAGAAGTCAAGTATGTATACTAACTTGAGTTGAAGGTCGGGGCTTGCTAGATGAGGATTATCTTGGGCGACTATACTCTGTTAACATAAGGTGGCTTACTGTATGAGGATTGTCTCGAGCGACCATATTCTGTTAATATCTGGGGCTTGCTTGATGAGGATTGTCTTGGGTGCCAGATGAATACTGTTGGATTAAGAGAAACATGTGGAATTAAGAGAGCCTAAATGGCTCTGGGGGTTAGAGTTATTAAGTGTTCTGACTCAGTTCTCCTCCTTGTTCATTATAACTGTTGCATTCATTTGTATGATTGTGTGTATATATTATTTAGATACTATATTGTGTGATTGCTTGTAAATTAGGTTGCATTTCATAAATATGATATTGATTCACTCACTGAGGTCTGACTCCCCTCAAATCCAATTTTTTTCAAGATCCCTTTGACCAGTCCTCCTAGAGTCGTACTCATCGCCGGTCTTCTTCTTCACTGGCTATTTTGTGTATGATTTAATGTTATATAAATTGTACTTATACTCTAAAGCTACAGTAGTAGAACACTTACGTAGGATGTTGAATTGTATGTCTGTTATGACTTCTACATACATGTGTAGGCTGATATTTCAATTGTAAGTGGATGTAATAATTATAAATTAATGATGGATGTGTTTAGCCCTACGAGACTTCAGTGAGAATGTTGGTTATTAGTTGTGATATATTGGAATATGTTTATATATATATATATATCAGATTGTGATCTCTGAACTCATGTTTGTTTGCCTAATTTTGTCTATCAGGTTTAAACGCTTGCTATGGTTTCTGATAGCAAATAGCTTTCCCGTTCCCTAGCGCCGGTCATGTACCCTAGGTTGGGTCGTGACACTTTAATCCTACTGTTTTAAATCTTGGGCATCAGATAACCACCCTCGAAGGCACTGAGGCCACCTACTACACTACTGGCGGTAATTTTCAAAAAAATTTCTAATTCCAATATGAAATTCTTTAGATCATTAGATTGCTCAGGGATATTTAGATTTTCTCTAATAAAAAAATACATAAAACTAAAACTTGATTGAATTTTGATAGGTGTGTTTGTAATATCATCAATCTTAATGTAGCTTTTGTGGTAGACACATATTGGCATTGAGAACCTTGTACACAGGAACACATGCGTTGTTAAGCCATTTTTTTACCAAGAACATGCAATATAGCGACAACCTTTATCGACATTGGAAACATTAAGATGGTTAAAACTGCTATCATTGAAGGAAAGACTAGTGTAATTAAGACTCACGTTGGCAGATTCAGTTAGGAGGGGACCAAATGTAAATAAAAATAAAAGTACAGGGATTCAATGTTTGCATTTTGCTTTAGATTTTGATAACGATGTTTAATGTGCCCTTACGAGAGGACTCAATGTTAACTAAAACAAAAGTACAAGGACTTAATGTCTACAAATAAAAGTACAAGAAAAAAATGTCAAAAAAATAAAAGTACAGGGTTTTAAGTATGCGTTTTGCATATATATATAAAGAATAATAGAATAATAATGAAGAAGTTTCTATGCACTAAATTGAGTACCGTGCTTATTCTTTTTCTGGATCATGCTATACAGTCTGCCTAAGGCCCTGTTGGCATTGCTTATGGAAACAACTTATAGTTGTGCACATAGTCCAATGCACCAAAAAGCAGCTTATTGAAAAAGCTTCATTTCTTAGCTTTTTGAATAATCTACTTTTTAAATCTTAGATTATGTGCACATAAAGAAAAAGCTATAACAAATATTTTTTGACTTTTTGTAAAAGCTAATTTTAAAGGAGTAATTACTTTTTGTCCTATGTATTTTACCCTAATATATTGAATCCCCCATCACGTTTGAAAAATATATTTTTTACACCTTATATTTTTTTTAACTATACTAATTCCCCCTTTCTTCACAATTTTAATCATTTTTAATTATTTTTTATTAAATTAAAAGCAATAACTCATAATTAACAATAAAATATTATATTATAATGATAAAAACATCCAAATTAGTGTCTAAATATATTTTGTTATAAATAAAAATGCTAATCAATGTATTTATTATTAGAGTTTATAAGTATTTATATTTATACTAAAAATATATTTAGACATCAATTTGAATATTTTTATTATTATAATACTATATTTTGATGTTATTCATAATTTTTTTTATTTTATCGTTGTAAAAAAAGATTAAAATTTTATAAAAAGAAACAATTAGTATAATTAAAATAAAATATAAGGAGAAAATTGTATTTTTCAAATGTGATGGGACATTTAGTGTATTAGGGTAAAATACAGGGGGTAAAATGTAATTACCCCATTTTTAAATATCTTGGATTATGTGTATAGGAGAAAATAAGCAACGTGAAATGCCAACTAAATTGAATACTGCCCATTTAGTGTATAATTTTTTTTTTCTTTTCAATTGCTCTCTAATACCTTTTATAGTATAAAATAAGAATTTGATCCATCTTAATAAAGTGTGTGTGTGTGTGTATATATATATATAAGAAAAACAATTACCCTTTTCCACATTTTGAAGGATGATTATCACTTATAAAAAGATTTATTGTTGAACACTTCTATTTTTATTAGAGTCAATTGATTCTCACTTTGGTTATTCCTTGGAAAGAAATCAGATATAAGCAGCATAACCAAAAAGAGATTTTTCTTGCCTGCTCCAGATGTATTACACCCAACGATTAAATATGGATTAATTTTTAAATCTAACCTATCCAAGTGTAAAGAACTAATAAATACATTACACTCATCCAACAGTTGAGTGCAATAAGTCGGGTGTAGGTAAGCATTACATGCCAAAAAGGGAATTATACAAATACTAAATATTGTGTCCACCTTATAGTTCTAGATTATATAAGGAAACTGAGGGCAAAACCTCATTCAAAGCTCAAAAATTTTATTATGGATCATGCTTGCAGATAGGCAATCGAATTTTTCCGAAACAAATTCTTTACATAATGTGCTTGGTTGATCATCATTCTTCATCTGTTGTTAAACACCTGAAAAAGGCACCAAAAATCACCTCAATAATTTTTAATTGGATGACTAAGCTATATCATTTATATACAAAAAGCGCATATTATGAAACATCTTACATTATTCTCACGAAGGTATAAACATATTGTAAAGCAACCAATTTCAATTATTCTTGATAGTCTCTGTAAAGCTGTAAAGCAACCAATTTCAAACTATTATCGATGTTCAACTCGCACTCATATATTCCAATCAAACTAATACAAATCCTTTTAGAAAGTGTTATTCCACCTAAAAAATTTATCAAATCATATAAAAGACCCAACTTTACAACATTACAAAATCATGTTAAAGATAAAATACATCTTGTTTTAAAAAAAACAACAATAAATGCAAAGGGATCAAACTCCTTTTCAGTACTATTTATGTAAATGAAAACGCAATATAGAATCAATAACTATGGTACATGAAATACTAGTTGAAACCAGCGACGAAAACAATTTGAACAATTAAAAAATTCAGGTCAATTTATATAATTATCT
Source organism: Bocquillonia castaneifolia (assembly GCA_948193215.1). Lineage (NCBI taxonomy): Eukaryota > Viridiplantae > Streptophyta > Magnoliopsida > Malpighiales > Euphorbiaceae > Bocquillonia > Bocquillonia castaneifolia. Next base: position 21,690 of record CANYLF010217696.1, read on the forward strand.
AATTGGTAGTTTAAAAGTTAATTAACACAAACTTAAATTTGTCCAAATTAACATGCTAAAAATAATGATAAAGGGAGATGCATATAGAAGACC
>CANYLF010217899.1:0-22402 GCA_948193215.1 Bocquillonia castaneifolia
TGTTTAGGTCATATAGAAAATAAGTTAGAACTCATAATGAAGATTCATTCATTCTTAAAATAAGTTTAAGCATATAGGCATGTAAAAATGACGCATAAACAGGTTCAAAGACCACATAAGGCCACCATACAAGGAAATCAATGTAACAAGACTACCAATTCAACATAGAAGATCTAAGGTAAGTGTCCTGAAGAACAGAAGTGAGAAAAGCCGACTGTAAGCTCAATCATGTCAATGTCTGGTGCGACGAGACCCAACAGTGGCGCTCTGAGTCACCGATGACTCACTCTCCTCCTCATCATCATGCTGATAAGCACCCTTCATACCTACGATTCTCTGGGGTAACTCTTCAATCTCTCTCTCTCTGTCTATCATGCTCTTGCCAATCCTGACAAGTCTCTGTGCTGAAGTACTTACAGGACTGATAAAGAGAGGCAAGATATGTGGCATCCTCAATAGGCACCTATAAGTCACAAATGAGAGATAACTTGCATGATCAATGAAGGCAAGTGAGAAAATGATGTAAGAGTTAAAAAAAGGAAATACTCACATGAGTATAACCAGCAGAAAAACCAAGCCTAGAAGCCTCTACTAGATGAAGCTGATGCTCCCTCAAACCAACAGGAGTCCAACACTAAATAGAGGCGCTAGGAAAAGTGGAGATAACTCCAGGTACCATGGAGCTAGAACCCTCGCCTCGAGTAAACAACTGAGGAACAGCCTTGCTAGGCACTGCCTCACCTCTAGGAGGCCTGCCTACTTCTGGTGTAAGAGATACAGGAGTGGTATCAGAGTATAACTTGCTCAGTATCTTGACGACCTCCCGTTTTGCCTACATACAAGAAATTACATGGTCAAACATGAGGGCAACCAGAAAACCAAAGACGAGAAGAACTCAATTACCGCATAAATCCTTTTTAAAGAAAGAGGCAGCATGCCCTAACATGTATTGGTAGTCCTTCGCACGTCTCTTAAAGAACTCAGTGGTAGGGATACATGTATAATAGGGCAATACCTCCTCATCATTAATAATGTAAGCCCAGAACATCTCTCTAGGAGGAGCGCAAGGGACTCTACTCCTTTCTACATTATGATGATCCAAGGTCCTCTCTCCAAGGATCCACATCCTGCATGCTGGCCCTCGAGAATAATCCTGAGCCCGTCCTCAAGAAGGGAGATCCTCACACAGCCAGGAAGCTCCTCCCCTAGTTCCAACCAACCTGTATGGATTTGTCAAAAACCACAGGTAAGTACTCTATCATTTACTCAATACATTCTTAAGCTAACAAAGTTGCATTGATCATTACCCTAAAAGCAGGGACCACATTCAAGTAAGCCCTATGATCATTTACTGTCAAGAGGTGAGTAGGAGAATGAGACAATCCCCAACAACTCAGAAGAAGAAAAGTCCTAGCTTGATTAATAGGTTGGAAATCCCTAATCAATCTCAGCTTAATTGCCCATACCTGATCCAAGGTCAAAGATCAAAACAAGAAGACATTTCAGAGACAAGCTAGTAAACATTTTGAGGAAAATCTATACCTGAACAGCGTGCCAAAAGTCATTAAATTTCTTCAGGCCATGCGAGACATGGTCCATGCAATGATAAAGATAGGCTAAAGCAGCTGATCCCCAATCGAAAGTCCCCATCTCATTGAAATTGTGCACAAGACTGGGCCAGTTGTTAGGATGCCCGGTTACAAAGAATGAACTTACTGTGAATATCATGAAGCCCAAGGGCATGAAATTGATGAATGCAGAACTTAAAGAAGGTGATATAGTGATTGATTGATTGATGAAACCTTGGTACGGGTAGGGGTCAAAAAATATGTCCTCAATGCACATTTAGGGACCTATGAGATCATTGTCACTGCTGGTGAATACAACGGTTGTGATTACATTTGGGGTAAGAAATGGAGGCCAACGGAAGTCTTTAAAAAGTTAAGTGAATGTGGCTTGCTAACCAGAATGCCCTTACCACTAATCGAGGGAAATTTAGTCTACAGACCATATGCTTACTGTCCTTATCATGAAGATTCAAGGAATTACATTAACGGATATGGTAGTTTTAAGAGAGCTGTGAATGAACTCTATTATAACCAAGTCATTGCCATTACTTGCGAGTGTTATATAATGTTCGTAAAAGTAGAAAAAACACGAAAGGCTTAGGGTAATGCTACCTGGGTTATTCATATGGGGACAAGTACCTCCACTTCGACTAAAAGGGCCACTATGCACTGTCTTATGAATCGTGGATGAAATCTTCACTGACCTAATGAGCAAAGGGTACCTGATACCGATTAATTAGCACATATATAATGCTCCTGGCCAGCTCATTGTGGAATATTGTCACTATCACTAGTTGATAAGACATCACTTGGGAATTGTAAGAGATTCATTGAGGAAGTATCTAACCTAGTAATGGAAGAGAGACTAATTAGCTTTGGAGATGGGACTATAGGGTACACACCTGAGTGGGGTGGAGAGGCCCTGCACCATATATTTTTCCTGCTGCCACTGCGGCGCACCCTGCAAATACACGAAGGGATTGGAGAATCTCAGAAACATCACTTTTGGCTCAGGAAGAGGGTAATTGGCTTTTTAATTATGTGGCAGAATGACATGGGGAAGAATTACCGAGCGTACTGAGGCATATAGAAGGTGAACAGATGAAGAAGGAGAAAGGAAGAAGGATGGGGCACTAGGCGCCCAGGCCTAGGGAAATGATTCAAAAAAATAAAATAGATCATCAATTTTGTTTGTAAAGTATGATCTGTAAAGAAGACAATGATACTAATGTATATATGGCATGTCAAGGATTTTTATGAGTTTACTTACTTCAGATATCACGAACTTATGCACACACAAAGGGAAGTGTGCAATAAAAGAAGCCTAGAGCCATGACATAGCACCGAGTCATGCTAAGACTTAGTTTATTACGTATGGATCAAAATATGATGTGATTGCTTTACAAGTACTTCCCAACAGGAAGGAGGTCAACTTATAAAGAATCCACTGATCCATATGCCCTACGACAAAGATAACTTTTCACTAGACACCCAAGTTATAAGGAGAGTTAGAACTCGGGAGCTACTTATCCATCATAAAATCATGCACCTTTACACAGATCACTAAACATCATGAGCATGCATGTTTTTTTTTTAAATCCTAATCTTGTAACTTATAGGAAATGTCTAATCTATTCGACTCGCCATTAATTCGACACCTGCTTAGAAAAGAAGTGTGTGCATTGATACAAGAAATCCAAGAAGATCAATCTTTAGGCAAGCTAACCCAATCAAACGTTTGAATGGAACCACATATAGTTCCGAAAGAAAGTGAAACTTGAAAATGGAACAATCCAAGGTCAGCACAATGTTATGAACCTAATATGCCCCTTGGCCTACCCACCATGACAGTTCTACCTACACTCAAAGTGATCCCCAACTTTGGAGACTTGTAGCTCCAAGCCCTTTTCTGCACCCCGCCAACCCCTACTACATATCACCAAGAACCCATTGAATCGGCTGATCACTTTCATGACTTTCACATAGCCAAATACAGCCCCATAGCCTACTACCAGTTTCGGAACAATACACCAGAAACAACAACAAACATTCCTCCATATGACACTTGCCACCATTTATGACCTTCAAGACAGTATCAACAATTCCACCAAGCTATTGGTAATAGTATCCTTAACCACTTAGATGAAGGGAAAAATGTCCCTCACTTCACCAACACTGAGAAACCTATAGTAGAGCTCACCCTACTCCCTTACTGATAGCTTGATCATACAACGGTTCATCACCCCTGAGCCTACCAGACATGACCCAACTCTCAACAACCCGCATTTTATTCCTGGAACTTACAATAAATTCCATCAGGTTGAAGGACACCCAACAGATGATTGTTTTAGACTAAAAAGCATCCTCAGAAGCTTCAGGACATGGGAAAGATAGTGCTTGTTCATTTTGATAGCTCAAGTGATGACAAAACCAATGAAGCCAGCACTTCTACAGCTAGGCGCTTCTCTAATTTGCCATTTTCTCTTTCAACCACCTTTGAGTATCTTCAATGGTTAGATCTACTACAGCCATAGCCAACTACCAAACTAGCAAATCCGAATTCCCGGAATTACACCCCGGGGACCTTTTACATATTCCATATGGTAGTTGGGCACCCCACTGATGATTTCCCAGTACTCCGACACTGCATTAAAAATCTTATCGATGAAGGAAAAATCCCAGATTCTGAATGTTTGGGGATCTAGCATCTGGGTTACTAGTTTGCGGGAATGCTATCCTTATATCTCTGTGATATGCCTGTAAATAAGTAAATGGAAAATCTACTTTTTCCTTTTATCTGAATGGTATATTCATTCTTAAATGCATTATTCAAGACATATTTGGCATTTACTCATATCATGGTAGTTCATTTAACATTGTACAAGACTTGAAAACACTTGCTGTGCCCACTACTACTATCATCAAAAGAAGAGAAAGAAATGCAGAAACGCCATGTTTGATCCAAAAATGGTTTTGATCAGTAAAAGGCATCACAAGCACAAGACAAGCAGAGCACCATCAAGGGATTGCCAGTCTTTGAGATTACCTCAAAATATCAAAAGTCCTCCGAAAATACTTCCAGGCATGATCCCTTACAAAGTTGAAACAAAATGTCAAAATCTCTCTGTGACTCAAAAATAAAGAAGAGAAAAAGGAAAAAAAAGAAAAAAAAAGAAAAAAAAGAGAAGAAAGAAAATGAAAAAAAATTGAAAATGAGGAAGCAGAGAGATTCAAAACAAAGCATACCTAAGTGACTCCAAAGCATAACTGAAACACAAAGACGGAAGCAACCGGAGGCTACGAAATCAAATGTATGATCGACATGAACTTAAAGAATAAATTTTGAACCATAATATTGGATGTCAGGCAATCAACAATGGAAGAATCTCATTAATATGAGGACTGTGTTCTCAATAATAGGCCATAATATAAGCCTAGCAAACATCTCTGAAATGTGCCGAAGTGCCAACAACAGCCCCCTGCTCAAAAAAGCCAACACAATGCCAAAACTGATCAAGCCTGTGCAAAAGAGAAGAGAAAATGAAAACAAGTTGAGAATAAGAGCCCGGATTGAAGCTCAAACATGAAATTCAAAAGGCAAGACCAAGAGCCACAACAACATCGGGTCCATCATGTAAACTATGCTGCGCTATGGCATTGTTAAATGAACTAGAAATGATTCGTAGTCAGATACTCTTGATTGCAATATGTCATATTTATTTTGAATGAGATACTAAACAGGTGAAAAGTTAAGCCAGATGATCCACATAACAAGCCCAATGTAGAGTCAGGACTTTCAAAGAAGCATTTCACACCTCCAATCAAAGGAGAAGCCCGTCCTGATGTCTTCAATAACTAGATAGCTAATCTATTCACTGATAAAGTAGTGACGAGCCTCACAATCACTCCGACTTAATTACCACACTCTACAGACTAATGAGGTAAGCTTGAACTTACAAAGGAAATCCCATACCAAAGCACAATCAAAACAAAGAAAGAGAAAGAAAATAAAAGCCTGATGAGTTGAAAACCCATTCATGGGCGGCTCATGCAAAAGTTAAGGCAAGGCCTGCTAGGGTGAAAACCACACAAAAAGGCGACCTAGGCAAAAAGACAAGGTCAAAGAAAATAAAAGCCTGATGAGCTGAAAACCCATTCATGGGCAACTCATGCAAAAGTTAAGGCAAGGCTTGCTAGGGTGAAAACTTCACAAAGAGGCGCCCTTGGCAAAAAGATAAGGTCAAAATAAAAAGAAAAAGCATGATGAGTTAAAAACCTATCAATGGGCGACTCAAGCAAAAATTAAGGCCATGAAAAGCAAAGAATACCCAGAAGCTAAACTTGAACCAAAAACTTGAACCAGAAACTTGACCCAAAAAATAAGATACCTTAAGATAAATTCTTCTAGCCAGGGGGCTAAATGACCTAAAGATAAATTCCTCTAGGCAGGGGGGCAAAGAGATTTTCCATTTAATCCAATAACTTTAAGTAGCTAGACCAGACAACATACAAGGGGCACCTTATCTAGTTTAAGGCCCAAGTGCCCAAGATCTTCCTACTTGGACTGACCTAGGCATCCCAGACCACCAACTAGATCGGACTGAGGCACCACCATTGCCAGCTAGGAGCAACCCAGACAACAACACAACTTGACTAACATTCTTTCCCTAATTCTTTATTAATCATCATATTCTAGAACATGCATTTAAACACTACATACCGACATCACTTTGCATCACAAGCCCATACTAGCCAGAAAAGCTAGCAACAAACGGCTAAAATCACTTAAAATCGTACACCACACATGTCATGCATACATGTAGCATTTCAACAGGTTAATAGGTGCAAGACCAAGAAAGAATGAAAGAATCAAGAGCTAGACAAGGCTAAAGCAAAGAACTTACTGTAACAAGCATGACAACAACACTAGCTGAATCACACTGCCTAGATACCTGTAACGGAAAAGGGGCACCACTTAACACAGAAAACCTATGTATGAACAGACACAGATGTGGGAGTATTTGGTCATAAGCTGACAAGAACCTCTAAAGAAATTCAAAGGAATAGAACAACAGAAAACCCGGGGGGAAGGAAAAAGCCTCCACCCACACGCAGGTCAACAGATATCAAGATAGAATAGAACGAAGCCAGCAAAACTCGAGAGCAAATCGAGGCCTCCTAGTTATCGGCCTATGACAACATCAGGCAAGCAACATCTGCAATGACTCACCTGATGAGTGATTGGCCTTTAAGAAGAAAATGATCGGCCAGACTGATGCTGCAGAGAAATCATAATCTTTCACTGGCAAAGGTGAACAACATGGATTAGAATCACAGATGGCAACCAGCCACTTTTAGCAAATTTTAGGTGATTGCACGTCGCCCTAGACTACAGAATTCCAGGTGATAGTCAATAAGCTCCCGAAGACAGCAAGCCACCTTCATCTCCAGCAACCACCGGTGACAGCCAGCCACCTTTAAATCTCAGCTAACTTTAGGCAACAATAAGCCACCTTCACCTTTTACTCAGAAATACAATCGGCAGTGAGCCACCACAAATAATCCCAAATATAGTCGGTAACGAGCCATCTCCAGTAAATCCAGGTGATAGCCAATGACCCTTTATCCAGAAGTACAACCAATAGCGAGCCACCTCAAGTAATAGAAATACCAAATGGTAGCGAGCAACCTTCAGAACCACAAGCAACAACAAGCCGTCTCCAACTATAGAACTTCAAGCGATAGTAAGCCGCCTCTAACTACAGAACCTCAAGCAAAAGCAAGTTACCTCTAATTGCAGAACCTCCAATGATAGTAAACTGCCTCAACTATAGAATCCTAGATGGTAGCTAGCCACCTTCGAAAAACCTTCAATGATATCTATTGACTGCAAGTCTTCACTAATGAGTTTCAGAATCCTAAAGCAACTTCGGATCAGCCTTAACTCATTTAGGCCCATCCTAGCCCCTTCAAAATTGTAACAGCTCACCCTAGGATGTTCCAACATCCCAAGGATTTTGAAGATCAATCCAAGGGCAACAAGTCACCTCCAACCAATCCTATGACCTTCAAGAAGATAAGAGGTCTCCCTCATCATCCAGCAAATTCGGGGGCAACGAGTCACCTCCAAGAAATTCCAAAAACACTCAAAGAGAAATAGGTCACCCTCAAAATATCAAAACAACCATCAGGAAGATAGTCAGTATACCTCATTATTCAATAAAATTAGATGACAACGAGTCACCCCCGGAACTTCGAGTGATATCAAGTCGCCTTGATAACAGATTCCCAGGCTTTAGCAAGCCGCCTTTAAAATATCAAAATTTTAGACAATGAAGAATCACCTACGAATCTAGGTACCAGACGACGACGGGCCACATTTAGAGAATAATCCCGGCGACAACGGCTTACCTTCAATTCAGAATTCCAGACGGTGGTGAGCTATCATCAAATAATTCTAGGTGATAGTGAGTCACCTTCTACTCTATAAACCTAGTCGACAGCAAGCCATCTTCATCAATCGTAGGTGATAGCAAATTACCTTCAATTCTAGAATTCCAAACGGTAGCGATCCATATCCAGTAATTTCAAGCAACAGCGAGTCACCTTTAACAAATCTATAAATACAGTCTACAGCAAGCCATCTTCAGTAATCCTAAAACCCATTCAGAAGATGCCAAGTCACTGGTAGACTTTTAGGCTCAGAATTTATCTAGAAGACGTGAGTCACCTGTGGCATTTCAAAAATCTAATACAGCAGCAAGCCAACTCTTCAACTACAGAGTCTTAGGTGACAGTAAGCCGCCTTCAACCTTAGATTGTCAGGTGACCTCAAGCAGCCTTCAGCTACAGAATCTCGGGCGATGGTGAGCCGCCTTCGACTCCAAAACTTCAGGTTATAGCAGGCCACTTTCGACATAGAAAATTTAGGGGACAACAAGCTGCCTCAATGTTAGGTCTATCTCGATTCATCCAAGTTCACCCCAACAACTCTGTGTCTATCCTCAACTCATCCAGGTCCACCCTATAACTTTGATCCAGCCCTGACTTGTCTATGCCCGTCCTAGCCTCTCCGAAATCACCATAATTCACTGCCACCCTAACATCCCTAGAATTCTAATGTTTAGTGTAGAGGACAATGAGTGACCTTTGAAATCAAAATCAACTCGAAGGCAGCATGCCAATTTCAGTAAGTTCCGGAGTCTCAAATGAAACTGAGTCATCCATAGAACCTTAAGCGACAGTAAGCCACCTTCACCTCTAGATAGTTTCACACGTTAATGAGTCACCTTCGGCTATATCATCATAAGCCTAAAAGACAATGAGTCACCTTCACCTTCATGAATTCAAGAAAACCAGAAAACAGTGAGTCATCTACTACAACCTTAGAGTCCTAGATGACAGCAAGCTGCCTTCACAGCAATGCTAGAACCAAAGCAAACTACCTTCAGCGAACTCCAGGATAAACTTACTAACTTCATAGGGTTTCAGTGTCCTAGACTTTTCGAATGAACCCTGACATCCACCTAGGTTACCATTGACTTAGATTCCTTGTCTAGCAGAACGAGAAGTGTCCTAGGTTTTTTGGCTAAATCTTGATGTCCATCTAGATTTCCAATGATATAAATTTTCTTTTTCTAGTCAAGCGAGAGCATCCTAGATTTTTCGGGTAAATCCCAATGTCCATCTAGTTTGCTAGTGATCTAGATTTATTTATCTAGTCGATCGAGAGTAGCCTAGATTTTTTGGGTAAATCCCGACGTCCATCTAGATTTCCAGTGATCTAGATTTCTTTGCCTAGTACGTTTGACAGAGTACCCTAGATATTTCGGGTAAATCCCGACATCCATCTAGATTGCCAGTGATTTAGATTTCTTTGTCTAGTCAATCGAGACTATCCTAGATTTTCTAGGCAAATCCCGCTGTCCATCTAGATTGCCCGTGATCTAGATTTATTTATCAATTCAATTGAGAGTTTTCAAGATTTTTTGGGTAAATCTCGATGTCCATCTAGATTGCCAGTTGTAAAGATTTCTTTATCTAGTCGATCAAGAGTATACTAGATATTTCATTTACATCCCGACGTCCATCTAGATTGCCAATGATCTAGATTTCTTTGTCTAGTCAATCGAGAGCATCCTAGATTTTCTGTGTAAATCCCGACATCCATCTAGATTGCCAGTGATCTAGATTTCTTTCTCTAGTTGATTGAGAGTATCCTAGATTTTTTGGGTAAATCCCGTCGTCCATCTAGATTGCCCATAATCTAGATTTCTTTATCTAGTCAATCGAGAGTATCCTAGATTTTTTAGGTAAATCCTGACATCCATCTAGATTGCCAGTGATCTGGATTTCTTTGTCTAATTGATCGAGAGTATCCTAGACTTTTTGGGTAAATCCTGATACCATCCAGATTTCTTTATCTCATTGATCGAGAGTATCCTACATTTTCCAAGTAAATCCCGACGTCCATCTAGATTTCTAGTGATCTAGATTTCTTTGTCTAGTCGATCGAGATTACCAAAGATATTTCGGGTAAATCCCGATGTCCATCTCGATTACCAGAGATATAAATTTCTTGGTCTAGTCGATCAAGAGTATCCTAGATTTTTTGGGTAAATCCCATCGTCCATCTAGATTACAGTGGTCTAGATTTCTTTGTCAAGTCGATCGAGAGTATCCAAGATTTTTTGGATAGATCCCGACATCCATTTAGATTGGCAGTGCTAAAGATTTCTTTGTGTATAATTATGAGTATCCTAGATTTTTTGTTTAAATACTGACATCCATCTAGATTGCCAATAATCTAGATTTCTTTGTCTAGTCGATCGAGAGTATCCTAGATTTTCTGGGTAAATTCAGACATCCATCTAGATTGCCAGTGATCTAGATTTCTTTGTCTAGTCGGTCGAGAGTATCCTAGATTTTCTAGGTAAATCCTGACATCCATCTAGATTCCTAGTGATCTAGATTTCTTCATCTAGTTGATCGAGAGTATCCTAGACTTTCCCGGGTCTGATCCGACATCTTTTAAGATGCTAAAGTCTTAGGTTCTTAGTCTAGATTGGCCTAGAGTTTCCTAGACTTTCCTGGGTCTGACCCGACGTCTCCTAAGATGCTAGAGTCTTAGGTTCTTAGTCTAGATTAACCTAGTGTGTCCTAGACTTTCCCGAGTCTAACCTGACGTCTCCTAAGATGCTAGAGTCTTAGGTTCTTAGTTTAGATTGACCTAGCGTGTCATAGACTTTCTCGAGTCTGACCTGATGTCTCCTAAAATGCCAGTGTCTAAGATTATTAGTCTAGATTGACTTAGTGGGTCCTAGACTTCTTCGGGCCAGTCTTGACAGCCTTGGAATGAACGTGTTCCAAAACCTTATCTAGGCAAGCCAAATGTCCTAGACCTAATAGGATACGGGCTACCCCCCAACACCTTAGCAGAAATTGTCAAATCACTCGTGCAATGCGCTTTATAGGTATCCTGAAACATGTTTGCTTTGCCAATTGCTTATTCATTTGATCATTTCCAAGCTTTTACAAAGCAGGGGCAAACTGTAGACACTAAATTTTTGGATACTAGATCCTTTGGGCTAAGTCAAGAACTTTGCGCAAATTATCCATTTCGGGGAGTTTATCCTAGATAATTAAAAAGCAAAGACAACCCCCATAAACACCAAAGATCCGGCCGGATCATCAATGATGTGGCCGGACCATCAAAAGCCCATGATTAGGGCAACCAAGCCCTAAAAAGCCCAAAAGAATTAGACAACCCAGGACCACCAACCAAAGATCTGGCCGGACCTTTAACAATCATTCGACCAGATCTTTACCTTAGGCTCGTAGGGGTAATCATGAATATTCGCTACAAAGCAGTGATTTAACAATATGGTAGAAGGCTTACATTCTCCTACTACCCTGAACTATAAAACCCTTGCAACAAGACCTTTCAGGGGGGAGGGCATATGTTACCACTGGCAAACAAACTACTTCGACGCTAAGAAAAAAAAACCTAAGCAGGAGGAAAAGGAGAGAAGAGGAAGTACAACTTCATCGTCTCTAGTTCTCCAATGATTCAATAAAATGGTAAAAACTTAAGAGTATAACAACTATAAAGATCATTATAGCATCCATACATCATAAAACAAGGGTTTGGTTGTATCTTTCCATTAATATTTCCATGTTTTAGCTTTTGTAACTTTATATATTCATATGAACCTAAGTTGTTGTTTCCTCTTCACATGCATGTACTCTTGAGACTGAGGCAATAAACTAAAGATGAACAATGTGTAGCTTTGGAGTTAAATCGAGCAAAAAAATGGATTCAAACGTGTCTCTAAATCCTTAAACATATTTGATTTGTAACAGTTAATCATATCCAAGACTTAGGTTTCCCTTATGTCTTAGGGAGTTATATTTATATCTTTTGTGTATTATGCTCGAAAGGCATGTAATATACAGGTACAAACTCAGCCAAAACAACTTCCAACACCATATTATAGGTCCAGCTGGACCATCATGAGCTTGTGGGAATCATCCGGCCGAACCTCTAACCATCCGGCCGAACGTTTAGTGCGCAACCGGATGTCCCACCTGCTTCGATTATTCTTCTAACTTGAGCTTGGCCCAATCAATCATCCTACCGAACCATCAACAAAAATCCTGCTGGACGTTCATGCTTGAGCCATGCAAGGAATATCAAGGAGAGACCAAAAGCTGCAAGACTATTTTGAAGCTTTAAGATCAACTGATAAGTCTTTTCAGGGGCTGATCAGTCGATCGGTAAGGTTTTCTATCCCTGTTTAATTTACCATCAATCACGTAGAACTAACTGTTAAATAATTAATCAGACATTTAATAAATAAATTCGGTAAATAGTAGAATAAAAATGGTATCATTTCACCTTTCCTTTCTTTAAGGGTATATGTTTACTCATGCCATTCAATATCTCAGGTAAATACAAAATGAATTAATGTACAAATATTAACTTGTAAATATATGTAAAATATAATAGAAACTCATTGTGGATGTTCTATGTAACACCCTTAAAAAATAATAAATAAAATAAAAATATATATATATTGGAGGATTTATAAATATTATTCAAAAGAATTTTTATAATTTAATCCGGATATATTGGTAAAAAAAATTATTATTATTATTGTAAAGATTAAGATGTGATTTATAAAATATCTAAAGGTTAATATAGTAATTAACCATAAACATCATTATCATCTTTATTATTATTATTATTATTATTATTATTATTATTATTATTACTATTATTACTATTATTATTATTATTATTATTATTATTATTATTATTATTATTATTATTTATAAATAAAGATAAGGAGGAGAGGCAACCTTCTGCTCTCTCTCTCTCTTTTCATTTCATTTATATATATATATTTCTCTCAAATTTCTAACTCTCATAACTTTCACATATGGAGTTAGAATCAAATTATTATAGTTTTTATGGATTCCTGGTCTCTCAACCTTCATTTTAAGTGGTTAGTTGATAGGGTTTTACCGGGTAGAATTTTCAGATCTGAGATAAGAAATTCTAAACAGATTTTCTCAATTTCTGTTAAATTTGTTTATTATTTTTATAAAACTGATTATATATCTGTAATCTAGAGCTTGAGAGGAGTCCGTTGGTGTTTTCAAAATTTAATTCTGACACCATTTGTACAGGTGGGTCCCATAAGTACTATTCACATACGGTACTTTTCAAATATACGGTTCTGTTCATATATATGGTTACTATTTATGAGGTACTATTCACAGGTACTATTCATCAACAAAATATGCCGGACTCGATTTTTCGTGCTGATCTTAATGGTGCAATTGAAATCTAAAAATTAGATACTGGTAATCTCTAAAAGGCTTTTTATATAATTTTAGCGTTATTTTTAAATAAATAATCTGAATAATAATTATGTCCCGAAAATTAGTTAAAATTATGTTGATTATGAATTCATATAGATTTTGGTAAAAGAGCATCGGATTTGGAGTGAATGGAATATAATCGCTAATCAGGTGAGGAAATAAGTTGTTTTTGTGTGTGTGAGGGTACCCCGATTGTACCCTTGGATTATTGAGTTTTGCATGCTAATTGTTGATGTGTTGTGTGATATAAATTAATTGGTCAAATTAATTATTATGGTATATTAATTGGGTAATTAATTAATTAAATAAATTTGTGTATAACAAAAGGAAAATTATTGTGTGTGCAATTTTGCTATATTTCTGATGGATTAATTTGGTATTAGTAAATGAAAAATTTAGTTAATTGAATTGTGAAAATTTAATAAACTGTTGAGTGAAAATGATATTATGAATATGAGATGAACTTGTTTGATTGGTTTATTTTGGTAATGAGTTTGATTATCTAAATGATTGGTTAGAAATTGGTAACCCAAAAGATGGGATGAAAAATGAATGATTTATGATTGGGAAACAAGAGGTTGTTCCAAATGAAAAGATGTGATCGGGTTACCTTTCCTTTAACCTTTCTTTTAGATAATTTAATTAATTATCAAAATTGATTATGATGTGTGATGATGTGGAATTGGTTGCCTTGTGAATTCGGGAGCTGGATTGAGAAATTGTGATGTGTTGTGAGAAATTGAAATGATTGTGAATTTGACGAGATTTTGGATTGATTGAGAATATAAAATAAATTTGATTTGTTTGGAATTATGAAATGATGGAAACATGCTTGTGAATTGGAGATTTTGATGAAATTTTTACTGATTGAGAAATGGTGAATTGATTGTGAAATGTGGTGGTGTGAATTGATTATGGTTGTGAATGGGAAAAGGATGACTCTTGAGATGTGATAAGTATGTGATCGAGAAAGTTGAGCCGGGCGGATAGCTACCCGTATATGTGAAATGGCGAGACTGAGCCGGGCGGATTGTCTCGTCGGTGGCCACCTAAATGTGAGGAAATGTGAGGTTGAGTCATCCAATCCTAATTTGATGGTTTGAGATGTTGGATTCTATTTGACGTAATTGATGAAAAGGAAATTGTGAGATAAATTGTTGAATTGTAAAATTGTGAATTAGTGCGAAGTTAAAAGATTTGAGATGACAGTGTATTGGATTAGATATTGATTGGTTGATAATGAAAGAATTGTGAAATGATTGGAATTGTGAAAAGATTGAAAAATATTGGTAATATGATTATTAAAGTGTCATGCTTGATATGTTGTGTTGCAAATTATTATGCTGAGTGTATTTATATATTGTTATAAATTAATTTTAGTTGAATTTGAGATTAATTGTGAATTAAACAAATGTGTTGTAAATTTGTTCATGATATTGAATGTTTTTTTTAATTAATATAAACTGGCATATTATGTCAGTAATTGAGGAAGTCTAAGAAAATGACTTCAAATATTAAGTTGATTATATTTATTTATAAAAATAAGTTTATTTTCTCACTGAGCATCAAGCTCATTATTTTCCTCAATAATCTAGTGTTGCACGAAAATCAAATAGGAAGAGAAGGCTAGATTTGGTAGAGCTCCATGTGGTTAGACTCCAGCGATCTTAGGGAAAAGTATTTTTGTTATTATAATATTATTGATAAATTTTATTTATCAAAGAGTAGTAATAGATTAAATTTTATTATAATATTTATATGTCAAAGCTTATTTTATGATTAAGTAAATATTTTTAGTGAGTATATAATAAGTATATATGTATAAATGAGTTATAAATTTAAGGCGTTACATTCTATATGTAAATAAATAAGGGAATAATCGACTTGACTAAATATTATTAAAATAAGTAGTAACCCACCAACATAGCAATCAGCACTCAATCCATCAGGGTTAACTACATCGGGCCTAATGCAGAAATATAACCGGTTAGAAACAATATATGGTGCACCATTTATTTCATACTACTTTCTGGGTGATTTATCACTTTATATTGTTTGCCTTTTGTAGGAAATAATGACCTTATAACTTAATTAAATGGGAAATTGCCCAAGAATGGATGACTCATTCCAAACCCAAAAATCAACTGGAGTGATGACAATTGGGGATTCCAAAGTAATCTACCTATTTGTTAATCACTAGGTGATCGTGATGCAATTCAGGTGGCGACTCCACAACGTTTTCATAAAATCCATAAAAATCCATCTAGTGAGTCTATCGCCATTGCCATTGGACATGAACTAACGGGCAGGTCCCAGGCACTCTGTCCACAATCATCGTGTATGCATGGGTTCTAAGCACTTATCCCATCATATTAGGGGTTTAAAATCACCATATGATTAAAGAATGCCTCAGAATTTCATTAAAGCAACGATAAGAACAATAAAGGAAAGTTGAGAAAGCGCATTTTGATCCTCTAAAAATGACTAGAATTAGATTTCTAGCATTCCTAGGAGATCTAAACTCCAAATTTTTTGGAGCTTAGCTAAATAGAAGGCTCTGAAGATCCTAAAATTTTAAGAACTATAGAGAGAAGTGTTCTCTATCAGTTATTGTAGTTCTCGTGCTTAGAAGAGGTCGAGAAGAGGTAAAGAATTATGTTGGTGGAAGAGGGTATTTATAGGGTTTAGGTGAGGTTGAATTAGGAAATGATTTCACTTGAAGAGTATTTGATTGTTTTGATTCCTTTCCATAATCAACAAGATCTGATTTGATTGATTTCTGAATATGGAAACCTTGCAAGTTTATAAAAATCAATTTACAAACTTTCCAAATCAATTTAAATGAAATTAAATCTGGTTTTTGGTATATATGGATGGTGGGATCTGATGGATTATGGGTTGGAGTAAGGGGCAAGTCAGATCTGGTGGGCTTCAGGCTTTGATTCGAGCCCATTCCAAGTAAGAAATTTAGCCTGTTCTTTATTTTTGACTAAGCCTAAGGTGCTTGGTTCAAGCTAGAGGCGTGTGCCTCTAGCTTGAGATGTGTGCCTCAAGGCTGAGGCGCACAGGCCAAGGATGAGGCGCACGCCTCATCCTAGAGGTGGACGCCTCTTGGATGAGGTGCAGGCCTCATTTCAAACTTGTTCAATCCATTTTGTGATGCTTTGGATGAACTCCGAATTGAGGTCCAAAACATTAGAATTTAGTCGAGAAACTCATTTTTAGTTTAAAACCACTTTGAAACCAATCAAAACCATTTTAAGAATGATCAAAACCTTCAAATTCAATTAAAAATCTTTAAAACCTTTTCATAAAACTCATCTAGAAGTTCTTCAACAGTCAAACAATGCACCTGAGCAACGGAGTTACTCACTAATCATCATATGCGCTTCGAGCCGGTCCCATCATTTCTACATCCAAAAATTAGATGTCTACAATTTCCCCCACTTTGTTGGGGTTTAGTGATAATCAATACATCAGATTTGACCTTATAAAGTTGATTGAAATCATAATTAATGAAGATTTGATATTATTTTTAATAGTTTTAGAAAGTTTTCAAATTGATTTCTTGCAAACTTGGAAGGTGGGATCTTCTTTGTTTTTATGAGATTCAATCATATATGATTAGTCTTTAAGTAGAAAGGAATTTTCTAGAATAAATTAATCACATATTATGTAATCAAATCAATTATGATCATTTCTAAATTGAACCTCACCTAAACATTATAAATAGCGCCTTCCACCAACACTATTCTTCACCCCTTCTTAATGCGAGAAAGTTGATAGCTAAAAGAGAACACTTCTCTCTATACACTATAAGAATTTCACCTATTTGCGACGGACAGAGCCGTCGTAAATTATATTAATTTCGTCATAGATTGTGTTATGTGACTGCTTTTGCGTCAGTCTCTATCCATTGTGAAATATCGTGTCACAGATCATTTTGCATCAGACATGTGTAGTCTGTCATAAAATTGCAATGGCTTATGCAATCAAATATAGTCAGTCACAAAGTATGTAAAAATGGAGACCAGATCTAAAACAAGATTTACGATGGCTAATATTTTGTTGCGGATGTGTCCCAAAACAAATTTGGTCACAAATAAATAAAAAAATTGAAAAACTTCTTACCTTTTGCGTCAACTTCGATGATGGAATTGGCAGTCGCAAAGTATCTGCGACGGACTTGGCTGTCGCAGAAGCTGATGCAAAAGGCAAAAAAAATTTTCAATCTTTTATTTATTTTTAAGTTATTAATTGTTGTAACTAAATTTAAACCTATTTCACCTATTTTGCAGTAGTAAGTACATAAATGTAATATATTCCTTAATCGAAAATCAAAACTGAAATTGAAATATATATACAATAATGAATGATAAAACTTGTAGAATGTATTAGCGAATGATAGATAAATCCCTAATGTAATAAAATGAAAAAAATTGATAACAACAAACCGTACTATCTATAAAATGCAAAGCTAAATGTAGTGTATAAAAAGGAAATGAATAAAAAAAACTAAGGAGCTAGAGGGAGAGAAGGATCTAGAGTTGCTGCAGAAGTAGGGTGAGTAGGAGGTGTTGTAGATGTAGATAGAGTAGGAGGTGGTGCAGAGGTAGGTGCAATAGGAGTTTCTCCGGATGTGGTTGCATGTGGTGTTGAAGGAGGTGCAGTAGGCGAGGCCCCTATGTAAATGAAAGGTTATGGTGGTGGGACCTTAACCTCTGGGAAGATTAAAATAGGGTCTTGCACACTAGTCTGGCACACCGCTGCAGCCAGAACTTCAAGGTGTGCACGATAATGCTAGTCCAACATCTGCAACATGTCTTCTATCTCATTCTTTAATGAATCATTCTCTTTAGCAAGAGTCTCCATAGAAGAGAGTTTGAATTGAGATGCAAGTAGTTGACCTTTAAGCTCCCCTTGGGAATGTTTAAGTGCCACTACTTGAGCTCTTAGGAAGCTAATCTCCTTGTCACTCTTTACACATTTCTTTTGAGCTTCTACCATGTGAGTATGGTAGAGAGTGCATTGGGAGTTAAGCGCCTTGAGGAGATCAATCTCATCATCATCATCATCATCATCACATTCGAAAGTATAAGAGGAAGAAGGAGATAGATTAGAAGCATGTACCTCATATGATAAATCATCCAGTGCCATGAACGCGAGATTGGTGGTTTCATGTCCGCTTTCGCTTTCACTTCCACTCTCTTGTTGTGAAGAGCAAGTGCTTTCTCCATTTTCATCCCATCCGGTACTAAAGCCTTTCTTGTGTTTGTTATTGAAAGTGGGACAATCCAGATAGATATGCCCTTTGTTGCCACATTCAAAGCATCTAATAGATGATCCTCCTCTCTTCATTTCTTTGCTTCTTCTTCTCTTGTCTTTGCTTTTGCCTTTGCTTGATGATCCTTCTCTAGCTTTAATCATTTTGATGACTCTCTTAGAGAGCATCACCAATTATTCTTCGGTTGGAACACCCTTGGCATCTTCCTTTCTTAGTTCTTCATCTTGCTCTTGTGAGGAATTGAGAGCAAGACTCTTCTTATTTTCTTCTCTCTTGGATAATTCACTGGCTTCTAGCTTTTCATCCTCATCAATGTTCATCTCATAGATTAAAAGACTACCTATGAGTTCATCCGTTCTCATGGTGGTAAGGTCTTTAGATTCTTCTATATATGTGATCTTTGCCTCAAACTTCTTTCTTGGAAAGGATCTTAAGATTTTCTTGTTTACCTCCCTCGGGCTATATATCTTTCCAAGCTTCCTTAGCCCTTCCATCGATGCTAGAAGCCGGTTGGTGAGAGTGGTGACATTTTCATCAGCTTGTCTCTTGAAGGTCTCATATTGGTAGACAAGGAGCACTATCCTCTTGTTTTTGACATTGGTTGTGCCTTCGTGATAGTTTGCCAATGTCTTCCAAATGCCATAGGCGATTGTACAATGTTGAACTCTAGCAGACTCCTCTCTTTATAAAGAACTAAGAAGAATGGCCATGGCTCTATGATTCTTACCATTGTTCTTCCTATGTGCATCCACCCAATCTTTCCTCTCAAGAGTTGTAGTCACTTCTCCTACCATTGCGGTTGGTGAAGTCCATTCTACAAGGATTTGATCCCAAACATCGATTTGGTCATTATCCAAATAGCATTGCATACACAACTTCCAATAAGGATAGTCACTTCCATCGAAGTAAGGTATCAAACTTGAAATGCCTTCACCCATAGACATCTTGAAGATCTTTTACTCCCACTTAAGGTATTTATGAGCAACAAGGCTCTGATACCAACTGAAATACCAAGTGGGGGGTGAATTGGTACGGAATTAAAAAATTTAAGAAAGAATAAAGATGAAGTAGAATGAACATACAAAGATTTTATAGTGGTTCGTCCACTCTCCCAAAGACCTCTTTGGGGTTCCAATAAACCACAATGGTTACACAAGGGATTTCAAGGCTATCCCAAACCTTTACAGTGAGTTTTACAAATGGCTAACTCAACAAACCAACCCTAGTGTTTCCCCAACTCACAAAGAATTAACACTAGTACAATGGATAACTAATTCACTAAACCCAAGCAACAAATGCTCTAGAGTTCTAGCTACCCAAAACCAAACAACAATTAATTACAAATGATAAGAAATAAATTCACAAGAGTTTGGCTATCAAAGAATTAATGTTCTTAATTGAAGAACATTTATGAAGGGTATTTATAGCCAAAATACCAAAAACTAGTTGTTAGAAACAACCCCAAAGGTGTCTCTAACGTCTAGTTACTTTTGCATTAAATGCACTGAAATATGTCAGATCACGGGTGCGGTTCCACATGTCACGGGCGCGATCTTCCCAACGGCTAGTTTTTCTGAATCTTCCTTGAATGTTGCAGGGGTGACATCCTCAATCGTGGGCGTGATATGACCATGAAGAGAATGGCTTTCTGTTTGATTAAATCGTAGGTGCGATTTAATGTGTCGCGGGCGCGACATCAGTGACTAGAGAATCCTTTAAAAATGGACCTTTTATTTCATCAAATCGCAGGTGCGATTTGAATGGTCGTGGGCGCGGTCTAAGCAAATAAATCCTTTAAAGTGTTTACCAAAAGTCCTGGGGGCGAGTTGCATTTCACGGGCAGGATTTGTCGTTGGTTGCGGGGGCGATCCTTATATTGCGAGCGCGATATAATGCCACAGATGCGAAATCTTTAATCCCGGCCGCGATTTACAGGAATAATCCAATAACTAGCTTGATAATTGACCTACACACTTGGGAACTTTATTAGACAAAGATAAAAGGTTGTTAAACTCAAAATAAGATGGATTGATGCCACTAAGGCCAACAAATGTCTTCCTAAGTCCGCAATGAAGCTTCAGGCAAGGTCATGAATCAAGTCTTAGCTCTATCCATCAATGCAAGAGTAAAACATTTCATTCTCAATTCAAGTTCAGGAACACCATTCAATGGAAAGGTTGAGATGACACTACAAAACTCCCTCATGAAAGCTGAGGGGTC
Source organism: Bocquillonia castaneifolia (assembly GCA_948193215.1). Lineage (NCBI taxonomy): Eukaryota > Viridiplantae > Streptophyta > Magnoliopsida > Malpighiales > Euphorbiaceae > Bocquillonia > Bocquillonia castaneifolia. The sequence continues at coordinate 20,959 of CANYLF010217899.1, forward strand.
TTCGGAAGGTAAACCATAGAAGTTTGGAATCATGTTGAATTGAAGAGTCTTCAAATTATAATTCCTTACAACAGGACTCAAGACAATGCATAAAGGAGATGCACTAATAACAGGGCGTTGAAAATCCTGAAGGTAAGCCCTATTACCACCAATGCCTTGTGGAGGAGGTTGTGGATACCCTTGTGGTGGTAAGTATCCTGGTTGTCGCCCCGCTTGTAGTGGATATTGTTGACCACCATCAATAGGATGTAGGGGATCAATCACTCCTCCTCTTGGTGGATTAATGACTCCATATCCATCATCATGTACTATGTCAATGCCATTTTGTCCTCCATTGTTGGTGTTGTCATCATTTTCAGCACCTTTGCCATCTTCAATGACACCTTCAATTGCTCCTTCAAAGGGAACAAAATTCATTGGTAATCCATATGGTGGATCACCCGGTCTTGTTCCACCGGATGCCATATTGCTAGCTAGCTTTCGTTGACGAGCAATAGAACAATTTGCACGACATGTCTATTCTATCTTTGGATTAAACTCTTCTAACTTAGAGGAATCACTACTCTTAGATTGTCTTCGAGTTAGCATACACTACCTACAAGTATCAAAATTAAATCCAAAAATCAGCAATAATGAATTAACAACTAGAACAACACTTAACAAGAAATTCATAATTACAATACACACTAATAACCACAAGAAAAATAAATAAGAAGCACTAAGACAAACAACCTAAAATAACAAAAAGAAACACACACAAACACTAACAAAAACAATTAACAATTATCAAACTCAAAACACAAACAATTAAACTCAAACAAGAACTCTAAACAAATATCAAATATGTATATATAATCACGTAATCAAAAAAAAACTTTAAATCCGTTATCCCCGGCAAAGGTGCCAAAAACTTGAAAACTCCCGTAAGTGTACGAAATAGTTGTAGTAATAAACTCGGAGTACGACGCCGATCCACAGGAACAATCGTATAAAAATCTACTTTTTGATTAAAATGACAATATACAGAAAATTAAAACGAATACCCTTGATTTGATTTTGAATCTTTTAAAAACTAAATTAACTTAATTAAATTAAAAGCAGGAAAATAAATCATGATTAATAGAAACTAATATGATAGATAAATTCAATAAAACACGCACTAGAGTTCAGGATTTCATCTAGAGGGGTAACTTAATTATCAATCACTGTAATGTCCATAAGTAATTAACAATTAATTATGCATTTAAGTATGATTAATCATTTCAATAAGTATTGGCATCATTAGTATGTTGATTTTGTTAATTGAGGTTGATTCATTGGTGATTATGAGTAGGAGGGGTGTAATTGGAAGAAATAATAGTTGGAAGTGGTTAATTGGTTATATGGCAATAATTGATTATTTGAGGAGTTATCTCTTGATGGTTCAATTCTATTAATTGTGTAT
>CANYLF010217926.1:0-16282 GCA_948193215.1 Bocquillonia castaneifolia
GGCAAAATGCTCAAGCTTCCCCTCAATATAAGCACTATAGAATTTTTAGAAAAAAATGACATAATGTTGCCTATATTTTTGGATAACAAAAACCTGTAAAACATGAATATAGGCAACTTAAGACAAACAAACAACATATACAGCATAATTAAAATGAAAAGTATATATACTCCCCACAGATTTTTAAAAATAACGAAGGCATAAATAGCATAAAAGCAACTGACCGGATGCCCTTTCTCCCCTTTTATCAACATGAAAAAGGAGTAGAGGATTCAAAAAAAGTAGTTACACACACGACAATACACAAAAAAAATGCCAAAAAAAAAAGAGTGTATAGTACTAAAACATGTGAAAAAAGAATGCATCAAAAGTAGTGTAAGAATGAGATGGTGATGATTTCACAAGAACAAGTGATTTTGAGTTAGAAGAGCTATTTGTGTGACTAAAGTCAAATTTTATAATTGGTAGATTTTGAGAAATCAAATGTTTAACAAAAGCTTCTTTTCCTAAAAAAAAACTCAGAAATTGATGATTTAACGTTTTAAACATTCTCCTTTCTAAAGATTTTATAGAAGAATCTTTAGATTGAGATAATAGAAAAGTTTAGGTTAAAATATCATAAAAAACTTTTGATTTTTTTAAACCCATTTTGTAAAACTTAAAATTTTCGTTTTTTTTATTTATAAAGAATCATGTTCATAACACTTTGAACATCAAGATTAACTAAAAGAAAATTTTATGCTAAACTTGAGACTTATGAGCTTTGAAATTATTCTCTCTCTAAAAAAAATTGAAAAGAAGAATTTTGAAATAAAAACTCATTTTCCAAATTTCAAGTTCAATTCTTTATTTCAAAAAGTTTTCTTTCATAAATTCTCATCTTTGTAAAATATAAAAAGTACCTTTGGACATTAGTTACTACATGCTCTTCCTAATCAAAATCACTGTCAATAATTACCACCACCACAAATTTTATCACAAAAATTTAAAACATGCAGATTTTATGTAATTTTGTGCGTGTATATTGCATATGTGTGAGTATGACAATATTATATGAACAAATCGAGATAAAAGAATAATATAATTAAGATATAGCACAAAATCTTAATTAATTAAAATCTCAATTAAAGAGCAAAAAAACATCCATAAACACAAAATCCACACATAAGCACAACAAATAGATCACAAATACCAATCAATTATGAAAAATGTATGGATGCACCATCAATCATACCAAGTTACCTTTTAGTGAAGTTCATACGATCCTCATAAGGGGTTTGGTAAAAATGTTCGCAAGTTGGTTATTTGTATCTATGAATTCCAACACAACATCACCACTTTGCATATGATCACGTAAGAAATGATGCCTAATGTCTATATGCTTGGTTCTAGAATGTTGTATGAGATTCTTTGAAAGATTAGTGGCACTAATATTGTCACATTTTATTTCAATGCATGTGACATTAAAACCATATCTTTAAGTTGTTGTTTGATCCAAAGAACTTGAGAACAACAACAACCGGCAGCCACATCCTCCGACTCGGTGGTTGATAATGCAACGAAAACTTGTTTCTTGCTACTCTAAGAAATCAAACTCTACCCACACAATTGGCAAGTACTGGAGGTACCTTTTCTATCCAATAGGCTTCCGGCAAAGTCTTAATTGGACTAGGCTAAAAGATCAAAAGATGCACTTTTGGGGTACTAAAGACCCAAATTCAAAGTTCCACTTAAGTACTTTAAAATTCTTTTGACAACATGCATATGTGACTCTCTAGGTGGTGATTGAAAATGTGCACACAAGCAAATCGAATACATGATATCGGGCCTACTAATAGTTAAATATAAAAGTGATCTGATCATGCTTCAATATCACTTTTCATCCACGAGTTTGTCGTTTTCATCTTTCCTAAGTTTGATTGTTGTAGAAATTGGAATTTTACTTGATGAGTTACTATCTATCCCATACTCCTTGAGAAGTTCCTTGGTGTACTTTGAATGACTAATGAAGATTCCCTCATTTCCTTAATGGATTTATAATCCGAGGAAGAACATTAACTCCTCCATCATACTCATCTCAAATTCTTTAGTCATAACTTTAGAGAATTCTTTACACAAACACACATTAGGAGCACCAAAGATAATATCATCACATATATTTGCACAATTAGGATATCATTCTCTCTTTTCTTAATGAAGCGAGTTATATCCATATTACCCTTTTGAAATTCATTTTTAATTACAAAGGAACTAAGTCTCTCATTCCAAGCCCTAGAAGCTTGCTTTAAACCATAGAGAGCCTTAGTTTGTTTGAAAACATGAATGGGAAATGCATGATCCTCAAAACCCAGAGGTTGTTCAACATAAACTTCCTCCTCTACGAAGCCATTTACAAATGCACTTTTACCATCCTTTTGAAACAGTTTAAAATCCATGTAAGATGCAAATGCTAACAACATACGAATGGCTTCTAATCTAGCTAATATATCTGTTCTTCTTGATTATACCCCTTGGCCACAAGCCTAGCTTTATTCTTAATAATGGTACCATTTTCACCAAGTTTATTTCTAAACACCCACTTGGTACCAATAATAGGATGATGCTTAGATCTTGCATAGCAATCACCCAACTTCCAAACCTTGTTCCTCTGAAATTGGTTGCATTCCTCTTGCATAGCAATCACCCAACTTTCATCATTGATAGCCTTATAAATATTTCTTGGCTAAATTTGAGAAAGGAAAGCTAGATTGTTGAGGATTTTGAGTTGGTTAGGGGTACTTACTTCTTTGGAGGTCTCACTAATGATGAGATGTTGAGGATGACTTTTAGAGAATGCTAATCATTTGGAAGATTATGAATGTTGCCTTGTGGAGCTTGCAAATATGGAGGTAGATGTTAAGAGCTTTCATCAATTAGTTGTGAAATGCCCCCCTCATGTTTGGAGCTTGTGGATGGGTCATCATTGACTTGTCTATCTCCATCTCCATTTCCTCCATTTGTTGGCTCATCCATTGTACTTACAAGACCATCAACAACTACCCTTCCGAGATCAAGTCTAGTAGATTCATAAAAGAGAACATGCATAAACTCTTCTACAACTAATGATCGTTTATTGAAGACCCTATAGGACTTGAAATTAGCGGCGTAGCCAAGAAACACACCCTCATCCATCTTCACATCAAATTTTTTAAGATTATCCTTGGTGTTTAATATGAAACATTTGCATCCAAACATTCTAAAGTATGAATTCTTGAGTTTTCTTCCTTTCCATAGCTCATAAGAACTTCTAGAAGTTAAAGGTCATTTGAAAACTCTATTTAAGATGAAACAAGCGGTATTAACAGATTTAGCCTAAAAGTATGAAGGTAAATCATACTGCTTGATTATTGTTTGAGCCATCTCAACCAATGTTCAAATTTTCCTTTCAACTACCCCCATTTTGTTGAGTTCTAAGAGCATAAAATTGATGAGTTATGCTAAAATCATTACAAAATTCTTCAAAACTTTCATTTTCAAATTCTCTAGCATGATCACTTCTTATGGTAGATATGTAAACACCTTTATCATTTTAAATATGTTTTGCAAGACTTTTAAAAGCATGAAAAACATCATCCTTATGAGCTAAGAAACATGTACAAGTGAATCTAGAGTAATCATCCACAATGATAAATGCATAGTACATGCCACTAAGACTAGCACTCTTAGTAAGACCAAACAAATTAAGATGTAATAGTTGAAGAGGTCTATTAGTACTAATCTTATTTTTTAGTGTAAAAGAGGATTTAGTTTGCTTCCCCATTTGACAAGGTCTAGAAACTTTATCCTTGGAGAATTTGATCTTTGGAAAACCAATTACTAGATCATCCTTGAATAATTCTCCTAAAAGATCTATGCTATTATGTCCTAGTCTCTTATGCCATAACCAAGAATCATTGCTAATAGAAACAAGGCACTTGACATCTTGGTTAGCTAGGTTCTCAAAGTCAATTATGTAGACATTGTTAACTCTTTCTCCCTTGAATATTGTGATATTGCCCATCAATTTGGATACAACACAAGACTTAGGGTCAAAAGAAACCTTATAGCCCTCATCACATAATTGACTCGCTTTCAAAAGATTATGCTTTAATCCACTTACAAGCAACACATCATCAATGCAAGTAGAGTTAGGATTACCTACCTTGCCAATGCCAATAACCTTCCTTTTTTCATTGTCTCTAAAGTTCACCTCACCTCCATCATTCTTCTCTAAGCTTAGGAAGAGGTTGGAGTCACCTGTCATGTGCCTTAAGCATCCACTATCCATGTATTACTTGTTGTTTGGCCATGTGGACTTTAAGCACACCTACAAACATAAAAGAATCTCAAGTCTTATATACCCAAAGATACTTGGGTCATTCGGGGTTAGCTTTAAGTTGGTCCATTAGAATAAATTTCATATGGACTTTCCTCACATGATAATGAATATTAATATGACCATTTCTCATACAATAAAAGAATTATGCATTGGAAAACTTGTTGTAATAAGACTTTGGCTTGCCTTTCCTCAAACCATATGATTAAGCCTTGGGCTTAGTAGTTACTTTGGCCTTTTGTTTCCCATTCACTTGCTTCTTTGGTTCATGGTGATGATGAGCTTTTAGCTTACCATTGGTAGATGCCTTAGAAGTATTAAGCTCTAAATTATAGACATCTATGGTTTGTATAATGGATGATTTTACAAACACTATAGGTTTGGTATTAGAGGTAGATGCACCCTCATATCCAAGTCCATATTTAGTAATAGGGGATCTTTGAGATTAAGAGATTATCCAAGTCTCCGTTACCTTTGTGAAACTTAGAGATGATGCAATTAACACTTTCAATTTTTTTCTTCAATGAATTATTCTCCTTTTAAAGAGTCGCCATTGAAGAAAGAGCTATCAAATTGTCTTGTAAAGTCTTCTTAATCTCATCATTAAATGTCTTCAGAGTATTTACTATCATTCTAATCCCCTCCATCTCTTTATCATACTTAGTGCATTTTTCTTCATAAGCTTTCAGTTTAGTAAAAAATACATTGCACTTAGTATTCATGCCTCAATCATTCTAAGCTTACTATCATCATCGTCACTATCACTATTATGAGAGGATTGATAAATTACCTCATGTGAAGAGTCATCAAAAGCCATTAGGCAAAGGTTGTCTCTCGCTTTGCTTGCTAGAGTCAGATTCAGTTTCCACTCCATCCCATTGAGCTCTATATCATTTGTGTCTTTCCCTTGACTCCTTAGGCTCCTTTGATGAGGAACCCTTCTTCATTAGTTTGTAGCATTCACTTTTCATATGCCCCGGCTTTCCACATTCATAACAAGTGAGATTGTTCTTCTTTTTAAGGTATCTCTAGAAGTTTGGCTACCCCCTCTTTCTTTAAAAGGTGATCAACTTGCTTCAAGATAATTCCATATTTTTTATCCTCCTTCTCTACCTCACTACTTTCTTGTTGACTCTCACTCTCACTTGTTTCATCACTTGTTTCCTCATGATGGTGATGATGACAACTCTTGTCTTGATGATAAGGCTTCTCATGTTGGTTAGCCTTAAAATCAATAGACCTCTTCTTATCTTCTTTTCATCTTTATCATTTTCAATCTTATAGGTTAGAAGCTTCTATATGAGTTCAACATAAGCTAGTGTAGAAAGATTGTTTACTTTTTTGATGGAAGTTACCTTTGATTCCAAAAGTTTTTTAGGAAGGGCTCTAAGAAGTTTGTGGTTAATGTCGGTCTTGGAGTAAATCTTTCCAAGCTTCTTGAGGTTGGTGATGATATCCATGATTCTATCTGTCATCTCCATCACTCTTTCATTAGGCTTCTACTTGAATGTCTTATACTCATAGATGAGAATTTGACACTTTTATTGTCTAACTTGAGTAGTGACCTCATGGTAGTTTTGTAGAGTCTCCCATAAATCTTTGGCACTATCATACCTTTGGACTCTACAATATTCTTCTCTAGAGAGAGAGCTAAGAAGAACAAAGACGGCTTTTCGATTTTTTGCATTGGCTTCTCTTTGCTACTTTGTCCATTTCTTTCTAGGAATAAGAACCTCCTTCTCTCCATCTTTCTTTATTGCAGGAGACCAACCATCAAGTACAACATCCCACAAGTTGATGGACTCACTATCTAGATAGATTTCATGCTTCCATATGGGATAATCGGCTCCATCAAAGAATCGTCTCCACCCATCAATGCTTCCTTCTTATGCCATTGAATCTTGTTTGGCCACTTAAGGATGTAAACTTACGCCCCAAGCTCTAATACCAATTGAATAGAGGGGGGGTGAATTGTTTGGTTATTAAGAAATTAAAACCTAGTGGAAAATAAAAATCAACTCAAACAAACCACAACACAAGGATTTATAGTGGTTCGAGATTCAATCCAATCCCTATGTCCACTCCCCAATAAGCAATTGGCATTTCCACTATATCAATCAACCAATTACAGGTATTTAAGGTCACACTAAACCATATACATTGAGTTTTAATCAAGGCTAATCCAAAAACCTAACCTAAGTGTTTCTCTCTAGAAACCCCTTGAACCCGAGTGCTTTTCCTTAGGATCACACTTAAACTTTTCACAAATTGAATTCCTAAACCTCACTCAACCCAAGCTAGCTTTACTAGAAATTCAAAGAGCACACAAGGCTCTACAATAAATTAATTGAAGAAAAATTGAAATTATTGTGCTCATACTCAAATTATGCTTCACAATAACTAAGAAAATGGTTTTAGAGTAATTGATTACTATATAATTGAGTTTGGAGCAACTATTATACCCTCAAAAGATTTGTAGACTGTTAGGAGAGAAAATAGAGTCGTGGCAAACTTTTTTTTTTATCTATTTTCTCTTTCATTTAGCTCACAACTGAAATGAAGAAATTTTGAGTGCAACGATTGTGTGTTTCTCGTGCGTTAATCGTTGTCTAAAGCCTAAAAAATTTGGTTTATGAAAATTTTAAGCAATGAGCAAATGTGCACGTGCGGACCTCGTTGGTAGGTCGTTGTCTATTTGATCAAGACTTTCGGCTTCTGTCTCATTTTAGGCAATGAGCCCTTTTAAATCGTGTAGGGCTCATTGTTTGTCAAAAGCAATGTGTTGGTTTTAATGATTACAAACATCGAGCATATGTAGTTAATGGACACCTTATTGCTTATAAAAGCATATATATGTTTTGGAGATATGAAATGCAACAAGAACTATAAATCCAGAAATGGCTCGTTGCTTAACTTAAGTTACACACTCACACACACACACACACTTAACTTATGTGTATATATAACGAGCACTAGTAAAGTGTGCTCGTTATACACACACACACACATATACACACACATACACACATATATATTGACACGCACACACATACACACTTAACTTATGCGTATATATATAACGAGCACACTTTGCTAGTGTAAGGCTCATTTGTCCATCGTTGCATGTTCAAGTAACATATGTTGTTCTAGATTAAATCCAAGACATAAATTAAATATTCCTGAAAAATTCTATTTAAAATGTTAGAAAAATGAATTGACTTAGAAAAATGTCAATATCAAGATTGGTGCTTTAATTTGCCCAATTAGGTCAATAATATACACACACACACACACACACACACACACACACACAGATATCTTCATTTTTTCTTTAAATTTATAAAATTTTTGATACTTTAATTTGACTATATAATTTTTAATATATACCTCTTCCGTCTCAAAAGAATTGTTAAATTTGACCATTTTACAAATAATAAAAAATCAATAAAATGTTTACACTGCTCCCAAGCCTAACCATTTGACCATTTTCACCATTGCCATTTCCTCCATTACCTCCTTATTGTTGATCCATCATTTGTTCTCTCAACAAAGTTTCAAACTTCTTTCTTGCAACTCTAACCTGGTGAAAAGGTTCTCTCGATTTTCGGGTCAAATAAGTTAGGGGGCAAATTCATGCGCCTAAGGAAGCAAATAAAGAAAATAATGAACAAGCACTCAAGTTACTAAAACAAACAAGCAAATAAAAATAAAAGCTCAAATTAAAGTATCAAATCCCCAACTAGTGTCAAAACAAAGGCACCAATTCCCCAGCAACGGCACCAAAACATGGTAGCAACCACAAGCGCACTGTTTCGTAATAAATCGTATGAAGATATCGATCGACGGGGAATTGGGGTTTGATTACCAATTACAAGGATTTGATCAATTAATTATCCGAGCAAACGAATTGAATAGATAAGATAAAACTAATAAAACTCAAGCACAAGGCAAGAACTCAAACATTTGAACAATTAATCTATCCTAAATTAGTATTTCTCTGTTTAAAAGTGCCTATTTTTCTCTCGCTGGGGGCTGCTTTCTATCCCCAAAAGGCCTATAAAGTTGTATTTATAAATTTCCCAAACAATGCCCTTAAACCCTAAAAAAATCAGCCAAAAATCAATTTTTAAAGACCTAACCAGACCTAATCGGGTCTAGTTCATGGTTTGGTTAGCTTCTACCTCCTTTGGTTCAATTTAGTTTCCTTCGAAGTTTTCTTCTTCGACGATTCAGTACATGACCTAACTCACAAGAGGTATATCACGATTGTCCAAACATCAAATAGAGAACTTATTAAGCCTAACATGAAGTTCAAGATGTCTAATTTAATTTTTATGTTTTGAACTTTGCCTCATTCCATCGTTTTCTTGCCGAAAATGTCCTTGACATTTCAGTGCTACGTTTGACACAGCTTTCGGAGAACTTTCCAGAGTTTGGCTTGTATCTCCTTCGTTCTAGCACCAATTGAGCTGATTCTTGTTGAAAATGAAAGTAGACTCAATGTGCATTTGATCAGGAGCTTTTTATATCAAGACTCCTTCCACATTAATTTCTCTGAGCTTTCAAAGTTGGCCAATCAGCGAACTCGCTAACTAGCTCCTTGAGGCTCCAAACTTCAAATGTTAGCCTTTGGCTCCCAAAGCTCCATACCTGCATCAATTTTACACCAAACCAAGTATAAATCACTTATGAAAATAAAATAATTATAAAGAAACTGTATTAACACTTGCATGGTGCAATGACAAGAGAAACACATGATTTAAGCTCTAAAAGTAGGTCAAATTCCCCTAAACCTTGTGTCTCTAAGCTCTAATTCTTATATGTGTTTCACACACATCAAATTTATATTTATATAGATCAATATTAGAATCAATTTCTCATTCAATGTTAAAACAAATTAAACTTATCTTTCCACAGTTAGCTCTTAAAAACACTAAAGTTCGCGGCTAATATTTTTTGTTGCAATTAATTGCATATGATTAAAAAAGCAAGTAAATATGTACATTTTTATTTTAAGATGATTAATTGAAATTGTCACTAATATTTTATTAGATATGATTTATTCTATATGATTCTAAATAATTTAATAGTCTCTGAGAAAAATATCTTTTTTTTTATTGTAGGGTTAATTCTACTTGTTTTTCATATTTAAGAAAAAAAAAATTCTTATTTAGCTTTATATCTTTCTTTTATTAGTATGTTAAGATCATTTTATAATATCCTTTGTATAATAAAATAAATTTATTTTCTAATTAATTTCATAATAATTATTAAATAAAGGCCTTATTGCAAAAAAATTGCATAATGTTTAGCGCTTTTTGCAATTTTTTCAATTCTTTTCAATTTTGGCAATTATATCTATGAACTTTTTAATTTTTTCAATTCAATGCACCGATAAAAAAATCCTGTGAAAAATATCTGACGTGGCAATTAGGATATGGCAATTTGAGCCATATAAGTGCCACGTCAAAACGTAGCGTTTTGACTTTTAGCAAAAAAATCATGAACTTTGATTTTTTTTTCCAATTTTATGCATGAACTTTTAAATTTAACAAAACAATATATCCATTTTTAAAATAATTTTAATACATTAAATAGAAATATAAATCTAAAAACTAAAAATTGAATATAAGTTAAAAACTATTCTAAACTGATTAAAAAAATATTTTGATAATTTTTTTATATGATTAATATTTTAATATTTTTAATTGGATATTTTTTAAATATTAAATCTTATGTTTATAATAATTAATATATTTAATAAATTTTAAATCCAATGATATAATTTAATACATGAATTTTTTTTTTATTAACCAATAGAAGTCCCAAAATTAGAGGTAGTATAGAACTTATTTATATAAAATATGATTGTGAAATCTAACAAATTTATTTTTATAAACCAATTGTTTCTTAAAATAATTTTTATATGAAAATGTATTAATATTTTCATATTATTTTTTTACAATATAACTTTTCATCTAAATTAAAATTGATGTTAACATTAATTAAAATGTTTTATTCAACTCAATATTTTTATTTTTTTCAACTTATAATTACCGATTAGCGCTTCTAATTTAAAAAAAATAAAAAAATTAATGCCATAATTTTGGGATTTCTATAAATAATTCAATTTATGATTGAAAGGGCCAAACTTTAACTATTACAAAGGGTTCTTAGGATTCCTAGTGCAATGATAGCAATTGAAACACCATTATACAAGAATGGTTATAATGGAAAACAAAATAATTGCTCTCATGAGCACCTAACCCCCACTTCTCCCGACCAAAATCATAACCCTTCAAACACAAACTACTCCGGCCATCATTTTGATGGCTACCCACCAAGAACCACCACCCTACAACCACCACCGCAATCCACCCAAAAACCACCAGGAAACTCATCATAATCCAACCTACATTCAAACCTCTCCTCGTCAATCCTTAAATGATGTTGTGGTAACACCTTTAACAGTTTATTTTGAAGGTTATCCAGAGGGATGGAATATGATTAGATTACAGAAGATCTTCGTCAAGCATGGAGTGCATGGAATTATGACGTTGGCAAGGAAACATAACGCAAAAAACCTTTATTTTGGTTTTCTGCGCATACATCAGGATATGAGTGTACCTAACACCATACAGAAAATCAATGAGATTGCAATTGGAAGATACAGATTGAGGTCTTGCGTTGCTAAATTCCCTAATAAAAATTCAAACCCACAGAATGTTAGATCAAAAGACATTCAACCCAAGAAGAGTTCTGGTTCTGTTAAGATCACTTCCCCTTCCATGTATTCAGCAGCTCGTGATAAAAGATCTTATACAGTAGTAGTCCAAGGGTTTAACCCGATTTTACCTTCTCTTAAATTTCACGATGCACTTTCTGAACCAACCTAGGTGGCCAGATCCTATATTTTGATTATGAGAAACATTAAAGCCATTCTTTTAACTAAAATTGTCTTCTCGGAGAAAGGCTTCTCTTTCAAAGCTCTTCCCTTTCTAGGTGGTTCAAAACTGCTGGCTTCTTTTAATTCGGTTGAGGAGAAAGATCAATTCCTCCAATCAGACAGATACTACCTTAATGATTTAATTGAATATGTTCTACCTATGAATAAAGACTTCACTCCTAATGAACATCTTACATGGGTTGATCTTTATGAGATACCATTGAAATTCTGGAGTGAAGAATTAATTGAATTCCTTGCTTCAAAATTCGGCTCTTTGGTTTCCATTAATTGCAACTTCAGAGACAGAGATAGACTCGACATAGTCTATTTTTGTTTATCAATCTCTGGTAGTCCAATACAAGGATGCTTTAATGTTATCATCGGAAAGGAATCCTTCACTTTGTACGTTTATGAAACTAACTTGCCAGTAGTCTTTGCTGAAAGTTTGGACTTAGATTCTGACGATTCCTCAGTCTCATCACCAAGGGTTTTCCAGAACCAATATTTCCATCTCAGGATTTTTCTCCAGTTACAAACTATTCCTCTCCAAAGCAAGTTTTTGATAATTCTATTGTAGTAAATATTATGGGCACGGTATCATCTCCTTTAATAACCAAAGCTGTCAATCTTCTTAAGGATCCTACCACTAATTTGGAGAATATTTTGGTTTGTTATGTTAGCTCCAAGAAGATGGGAAAGAAAAAATCTCGTGTAATTAAGGAGAAAAATGTGTTGGGCACTCCAAGGAATTCCCTGAATTTCACATCTTCATTCAAGTTGAAATGCCCAAGAGGGGGCTGAATTAGTGCGGAATTAGAAAATAAAAATTACTTTGGAGAATAGATAGAAATTTATAGTGGTTCGGTCCAACTCTTGACCTACGTCCACTTCTCCCAAGTACAATTTGGGGTTCCACTACCACAAATGGATTACAAGGAGATTTAACAGGCTATCTCCAACCTTTACAGGCTATCTTCAACCATTACAATGTGAGATTTCACAGGCTATCTCACGACCTTTACAATGAAGATTCAACAGGCTATCTTCAACCTTTACAAAGATAATTTCAAAGGCTCTCTCCAAACCAAGAGTTTACCAAGGCTCACTCCAAACCTAATGTTTACAAGGCTAACACAAAACCTACCCAAGTGTTTCCCAATCCTCACAAAGATTGACACTTGTATAAGGTAGAAAGATCACTCGACCCAAGCAACAAATGCTTTAGAGCTCTAGCTACCCACACACAATAAATTCACAAATGAATTTACTTACAAAGAAATTTAAAAATTAATTGAAAGAGTTTGGCTATCTAAGAATGTGTGTTATATTTTAAACACAATTAAGAGGGGTATTTATAGCCTTAAACCCCAAAACTAGCTGTTGGAAATAGTTTAAAAAGGGTTTCCAATGGATAGTTGACTTTTTAAAAATTTCATGATTACCGTTGAATCGCGGGTGCGGAATCCAGGTCGCGGGCGTGAAATTTGAAAAGTTGTTGAACGATAACTTTGTCTCGGGATCCAGCGACGCTCGCGGGAGCAAAACAATATTCGCGGGCTCGACCAACTTGCGTAGATAAGGTTGTGCTTACTGATTCTTTGGTCACTATTTCGCGTGGGCGAAATATCATATAGCGGTCACGATATTCCTAGTCACGGAGCCGATCTTAATTTCACTTCACATATAGAAGCAGAAGTTTTAGCACTATCCAGGAGACTTTGTCGCGGGCATGATTATAGCAATTGCGGGGGCGACTGAGCTTCAAAAAGAAACAAAAGTTTCAGTACTATCTAAAGCACTTCATCGCGGGGGCAAATGTGTTCCAAAAAGAAACAGATGTTTTAGCACTATCTGGAACACTTTTGTCATGGTCGTGATTTCTTTCATCGTGAGGGTGAAATTAAATCGCAGAGGCGATCCTTTGGTCGCAGACGTGATTTATGGGTCCGAAACATTTTCATCGTGTCAACTTGATTTTAATCAATCCTGCACAGTTGGAAACTTTGTCAAACATATAATTAAGGTTGTTAAGCTCAAAATAAGATAGATTAAAGGTGATTAGGCCAATAATCTCCCCCTTTTTGAGTTTGACAATGAAAAATAAAAAAGTACAAACAAGTGTTTAACCAAGTGTGTGATTAATGAAAATTGCACCCCGTCAACTTGTGCATCTTACCAGGGCAATGTAGCTTGTATCCAATGCTAAGGAAAGTTATACATTTTAAAATTACCAAGTATACTTAAAGATTCATTTTTAAGTTTTCAAGTTCAAAGGCAAATTTCAATCCAATCCATCTCCCTTCTCTTGCTAAGGTAATATGGAATCGAAGAAACCAGAAATTTATCCCCCTTTGTCAACTCAAAAACACAAAGTTAGAGTATAAATGATAAACAAATTAAGCACAAGGGAACAATTGAATATCTTATGCATTAGGGAATGGTTGAAACCTTGAAAAAGATAATTAAAATGCATATGACGGAAACAAAGAGATAAAAAAAAAGCTCAAAATAATATATCATCGATACATATGAAGCAAAAATGAAATGATAAATGCATGAAAAACACTAAAACACTAAGCATGCCAATCAAAGGGAGTAGTATCATCATGCTTGCAAGGAGGAAGGCCTAGTTTTTCCTTAATCTGTTGGATGTCCTCATTAATACATTGGAGATCATGGTCCTTAGATTGGTCCTTAATGCTAAAGTTTCTAAGGTTGGTTTCTTGGTTCTCCATCCTTAGAAGAATGTGTTGAAGGGCAGTGACCATATCCTCAGCCAATTCTTTTGCCCTTGAAATCTCCTCATCCTCTTCTTCCTCTTCTACTTCCTTCTCCTTCTTGTCTTTTTTGACCTTCTTGGCCTTAGGCTCACTCTCTTCTTCCTTCTTTTCTTCTTCAAGACCCCTCTTTCCTTCCAATTTACCCAAGGTTGCTCTAAAATACTCAAAGGTATTATCAGGCCTTTTGGAGATAATATTGGCTTTTTGGGTGAAGAAAAAAATATCCATTATCCCTTTAGTGAATGAAATAGGTTTGGACAAGGGATAGGCTTGTGGTTTTGTGAGGTCAAAAGCTAAGAAGTAAGCTATCTGAAAAATAAGGGACCCAATGAGAAGAGCGGATCCTTTTGATCGTTTGAGATGGAGGAGGTGATCAATGAAGAAATAGGAAGTTTGGATAGGAGTGTCTGGTGTGATTGCATAATGCATAAACAGAAGATCTTTATTTGTAATCTTGTCATTGCCTTCTTTCTTGACATGGACAGAATTATAAATAATTTTGTGCAATACAAAATGGCTAAGGGTTTTTAGAGATTTGGCAGGGGTATTACCTGGGAAAAATCGAGGAGAAACTAAGATTTCTTTCAAAAAATCAGTGATACCCATGTTAGAATCATTGAAATTGATGATGCCAACTTTGGAGAAGCCAAAACAGACATCCATGGCGGTTTTAAGCATCACTTGTTGCTTCCCAAACATCTTGAACCGGCAAACATAAGTCCCCAACCCTTCCTCAAGCTTTTTGGACACCTTGAGGGTTGCAAGAAATTCAGTGGCTAAGTTCTTGTAACCAGGGTATTTAGGCTTCACAAAGGTCTTCCAGCTCAAGTTTTGGAGGTACCCATCAATCTCATCCTTGGTCCTCAAAACAGTCAGGGCATGGTTAGAAACCGATCTAGTTTCCATGAAGGTTTTCTCCCAAATTTTGTTGTAATCAACCCTCTCCTCATCATTTAGGAAATCTAGAGGAGAAGAAGGTGCTTCATGAGGTTGTGGTTCATCAGATGGAGGAGGCATGTCTTTTGGTGGTTGTTTGGTGACTTTTGGTAGAGTACCAACTGTCTTTTAAGGTGAGGAGGTTTTGGAACGAGTTTGAGGTCCTTGTTCTTGTTCTTGAGACTCCCTAATAGTTACTCCAGCTCCCCTTCTCTCCTTTGAAACATCAACCATCCCAATCTTCTTCTTAGGGTGTTTTTCCAAACTCGCAAGAAGATCTATGCCCCTTCCTTTCACTTATATAGTTGATTTCTTCCCCATTTGATTGTATGCAGGTAAAATAGTATGAATGTATTTTAGAAAATGAGTTTTAAGCTTCTAAAGAGTGAGGAGTAAAAGAGAAATAGGTCTTAAAAGCTTAAAAATCAATTAAAAAGAAGTAAACTTATGTCCATATGCATAATTAGGTATATATAGGCATGCTGGAGACTTAAAATGGCAGAAAATCTTCTAAAAATCTGAAACAAGCCGTTTTACAATGACTATATTTTTTTGAATTTTAAACACCTGTCATGACCGCAAACTATGATCGCGTCCGCGAGTTTTGAAAAAATCTGTAACGGTCAAATTTGATTATAATCGCGCTAGAGAAGAGCACTTATCGCGTTTGCGGTCAATCTTGTTTGACCAAAAATTAAAACTTCAAACTTTTACTTTGTAAATCAGGGCCGCGATTAAGGTTTCGTGTCCGCGATACTGCTTTGAAATAGATTTTGAAATTTAGACATATTGATCGCGCTGGTGAAACGAATATCGTGAGGGCGATTCATATGTCAAAGGTTTTTTAATAAAAGCCAAAGTTTTGATCGCGACGGCGATTTGGATAATCGCGTCTGTGAACATTGAAATTGTTTGATATAAAACCTTATCTCTTAATCGCGCCAGTGATATGAATTTTGTGGCCGTGAAATAGAGGTTCAAAATGAATTTTCCAAAATTAAGTTTAAAAACAGAAATTTTCTTTTGCCATTGAGTTCCAATCTTTGTTATATGACTTTAAATGATTCCTTAAGTTCATAAGAGCAAACTAAAGCATTCATTTTAAGTCCATTATGCAAATGATATAAAATTTACAATAATTTAGAACAATTAAATCAAAGAGTGCTCCCATCAAGCATCCCTAGTTCACTCTTGATGAAGTTCATGCGTTCTTCATTTAGAGGTTTTATGAAAATATCGGTTAATTGGTTAGTTGTATCAATAAAT
>CANYLF010217984.1:0-24489 GCA_948193215.1 Bocquillonia castaneifolia
CTTCCATAAACAAACAATTACTCACCTCAATTATCCTCTAAGCCTCAATTACTCTATTTATTATTTAAAATCTCCCATCTTTCTTGTTTTCACCAATCAAAAGCTTTAAACTCCATTAATGGAGGTTTTGTGTAGGAAAAGTAAGAATAGAAGAAGGGAGGAAGAAGAAGAAGATGAAGGTGGTGGATTTCTCCACTAATCATTTATTTATTTATTTATTTATTATTTTTATTTTTATTATTTTTATTATTATTATTATTATTATTATTATTATTATTATTTAAGAATTTGCCATCTTGCACTTTCCCATCTTCCCACTTGTCATTTTTTTTTAATATAAGACACTTGTCCTCATCCTACTCCCTCCTACACTTGCCACATGTCACCAATTTTTCTTTCACCATACAATCCTCAAATAATATACTATCTCCCAATTAATCACTAACTCTTATTTCTATTACAAATAGCTCCCTCAACTTATCTTACAATCTAGCCCCTCAACCAATCCAACTCCCACAAACCTTATTACACACAATACATTCTACCATATTTACGCAATGTATTACACATAACAATAATGCCAATGTCAAGCTTAATGAAGTGATTTACATATATAAATGCATAATAAATTATTAATAAATTTGAGGCCGTTACATGTATACCTTCTTTAGACACCACGTGTCCCAAGAAAGTCACATTGTCAAGCCAAAATTCACACTTTGAGAATTTAGCATATAGTTGTTCTCTTCTCAAAGTTTCCAACACCAATCTTAGATGCTGTTCATGTTCCTCTGCACTCCTTGAATACACCAAAATATCATCAATAAAGACTATCATAAACTTATCCAAAAATGGTCTAAATACCATGTTCATTAAGTTCATAAAGACTGTAAGAGCATTAGTCAGCCCAAAGGACATCACTAATAATTCATAGTGACCATATCTGGTACAGAATGCTGTCTTAGAAATATCTACTTCTCGCATCCTCAACTGATAGTATCCCAACCTTAAATCGATCTTAGAAAAACACTGGGCTCCTTGAAGCTGGTCAAATAAATCATTAATTCATCGTAAAGGATATTTGTTCTTTATCATCACTTTATTCAACTCTTTGTAATCAATATAGAGTCTGAGTGTATCATCCTTCTTCTTCACAAATAAGACAGGTGCACCCCAAATAATAGGTCTAATGAATCCACTATCTAGCAACTCCTGTAACTGCTCCTTAAGCTCCTGGAACCACATCAATATAGAACTCTATCTCTCTGTCAGGTGGTAACCCTGGTAACTCCTCTAGAAACACATCTGGGTATTCACGTATAACTGGAACTTCACTCACATCTTTGGCTATTATTGTTGTGTTTCTGACTACTGCTAAAAATCCCTGACATCCCTGCCTAATCAGATTTCTAGCAGTAATTACAGATATTAGATTCTGAGGCTTTCCAGATTTTTCACCTTTGAATCTAAATTCTTCCTCACCGGGCATTCTGAATATCACCTCTTTTCCTCTACAATCCAAGGTAACATAATGTTGAGATAGCCAATCCATTCCTAGGATTACATCAAAATCCATCACATCTAGAAGTATCAACTCTGCCATCATCTCTCTATCTTTGATTTTCACAGAGCACATTTAAAAATATGACATTAGTGACCAAGACTTTCACTCAATGGAGTGGCCAATGACAACAGAGTTAACATCCTAGTCCCCCTATAGCTAACCCTTGATTCGAAAGTAGGAGAAATAAAAGAATGGGTGGCACCAAGATTAAATAAGACAAAATCATCTGCACCACATATTGATATAGTACCTGCCACCACTGCATTCGAGGTCTGAGCATCCTTTGGAGTGAATGTGAAAACTCTAGCCTGGTCTCCACACTGATGTGAAGTAGATGCCTGCCTAGTACCTCTACCTCCGGCTCTACCACTAAATTTGCCTCCATTTCTTCCCCCAAAGCCTCAACCCTACTGGCCAGTCATCTGGAATCCACCTTGGGAAGGGCTCACCTAATAAGGTCTTCCCTGAAATGGAGTAGGGTATTGAGGACGTAATTGTGATGATAGCTGAGCCACACTAGATGCTGTAGAAGCTAGATGAAACTCAGTCTGGTTCGAGGAAGGATAAATCAGACAATGGCTCATATAATGCCCTGGCTATCCACACCTGTAACATGAATTAGGGGCTAGATGACATGGTCCCTGGTGGACCCTTCCACAAATGTGACAGGAACTGAGCTCGAAACTAGAACTGTTATAACTAGCACTACCGTAAATGGCACTCTCTCCACTACTGCTTCTTCTGGCTCTAAAGAATGAACTGTTATGTCCACCTCTACCATGCCTCCCCCTGCCATGCTTACGAGAAGTGGAGGGAATTCATTGAGCTAGTCCCCACTGACCATAATCAGTTTGACCTCCACCATACCCTACTTGAAAAGTAGCCTAGGGTTGCTGCGTGCTATTGTTAAATTGTAATCTAAAATACCAAGAGGGGGGTGAATTGGTACGGAATAAAAAATTTAGAGAATAAAGAGATGAAGTAGAATGAACACACAAGGGTTTATAGTGGTTTGGACCCAACTTGTCCTACGTCCACTCTCCCAAAGACCTCTTTGGGGCTCCACTAACTACAATACCGATATAAGGGATTTTAAGGCTATCCCAAACCTTTACAATGAGTTTTACCCAAGGCTAACTCACAAACCCTAGTGTTTTCAGGAGGCTAACACCAAACCTTTACAATGAGTTTTACAAATGGCTAACTCACAACCAACCCTAGTGTTTCCCAACTCATAAAGAATTAACACTAGTACAATGGATAACTAATTCCCTCAACCCAAGCAACAAATGCTCTAGAGTTCTAGCTACCTAAAACCAAATAACCAAATAATCATAAATGATTGAAAAATAATTTTACAAGAGTTTGGCTATCAAAGGAATTAATGTTCTTACTTAAAGAACATTTATGATGGGTATTTATAGCCAAAATACCCAAAAGTAGCTATTAGAAACAACCCCAAAGGTGTCTCTAACGTCTAGTTGCTTTTGCATTAAATGCATTAAAAACTGTCAGATCACAGGCGTGACTTCATCATTCACGGGCACGATCTATCCAACGGCTAGTTTTTTAGAGACTCTATTGAATGTCGCGGGGGCAACCTCTCTAACTGCGGGCACGAAATCATTGAACAGAGGATGCCTTTAAGAAGAGGCTAGATGCCTTGATAAGCGGCTCTCTATTTGATCAAACCGCGGGGGCAATTTAGTCCATCACAGGCGTGACATTGAACCTTCAGAAAGGGGCTCTCTGTTTCTCAAATCGCGAGTGCGACTTGGTATGTCGCGGGCGTGAATCTATGTGTGTAGAAACCTCCTAATTTCTCACCAAAAAGTCTGGGTGCGATTTCCATTTCGCGGGCGAACTATGTCGTTGGTCGCGGGGGTGATCTCCGCATTTCGGGCGCGATATATAGCCGCGGGTGCGACTCCCCTTTGTCATGGGCGCGGTTTGATGGGGTCATTTAAAACTAGCTTGTTTGAAAACTTACACACTTAGGAACTTTGTTAGACAAAGATAAAGGGTTGTTAAACTCAAAATAAGATGGATTAATGCCACTAAAGCCAACAGATTGCTAATTCTATTTTCTTTTTGTTGATTTGGTATTTTATTTACATGTTAGATAGTCTAGAATAATTTTATTTGCCTGAACTAATTTAGTTTATGTTATTATTTTCATATATATTTTAGTTATGAGTTTGAATGTTTAATTAGATGTTTTGTGTATACTATTTAATTTTATTCAAGTATTGAAATGTTGTAGATACATATTTTTATTATTTCTTAGAATGATTTGGTTAGTGTTTGGGTGATATATGTGATGAATTATGGTTTATTCTAACTTTGATTTTTTTTTTTTTTGCAGAGGAATCATTGTCTAGATATACATTTAGTTCGTTAATATACATCAGTAAATATGGTTTGTAAAAATAGTCAAACAACCACAGAAAAATTTCTCTATTACCCCACAGACTACCTTTAATAAAAATAATAAAAATAGTCAAACAACCACATAAAAATTAATAAGACAAGGATTTACGTGGAAAACTCTAAATCCGGAGAAAAACCACGGTCGTTGTCAAAAGACAACTAAGAAAAATATTCACTATGTGAAAATTATTACAACCACACAATATAAAATACAATATTTTTCTTACACCCAAAACCCAAGAAAAATACCCAGAGGGTACCCAGAAAATTTTAACTAGACTCTCTAGCCCTCACAATTTTCTTGAATTTTATAACACACCCACACCTCTCTTTTTTTTTCTCTCCCTCTCCAAGTGGCCGTGTGTGTTTGTGTGTTGATGTGTTGGTGTGTGTATTTTGCAGAGAGTGATATGCATTATATAGGCAAAAGAACATAGCAAATGAACAAAAAATAAAACGGTGCACATTCACATGCATTAATTGGTGCCGCAATTCTTTACTTCTTCTTCCTTTTTTTTTTAATTATCTTTAACAATTACTTAATCCACTGAATGAAGCGCAGGGGCTGAGTCATAGTGGTCAATGGTGTTTAGGTTGTGTTTTGTAGTAATTCTATGGGGTGGAATGGTTGGTTATTCTCCGAGGAAAAATATTGGATTTGAATAGGGGCGATGTTCTTAATACCTGGGGTGTTATTGTGTTGGTGCTAAGAGTTTTGTAAGATGGGAAAGTTATTTGCCCGGTGGTTTCAACGTACTAGAAGTAGGGGAAATATTGCATGTTGTTGGATTAGATCCATCTGTGGCTAGTGAAGCCACGATGGTGATGAGGAGAACGTGGTAGAAGAGGGTACATCACCTTCAATGCTTGTGGCTATGGCCATTGAGGATGAACCTCTGGTGTTAGCGGTTGTGGTGGATGAAGAAGCGCCACTACCTGTTTCCATTTTTGAAGTCGTATTTTCATTTAGTGGTTATTGCATTAAATGATATATTTAGCCTGGTCCATCCTGACCTGGGTTCGGTCTGTTCATCTAAGGTTGTATCTACAAAACAAGTAAAGGTATCAAAGGTTTGATGTTGTACCCACAAAATAAGTAAAGGTATCAAAGGTGAGATGATGAATTCTGTTAACCCTCCTGATGACCCTTTAAAAAGACGAAGTTGAAGGCTTTTAGCCTATGTTTTATGAAACATTTTCTATAAGAAAAATATTTTATTGGTAACAAACAATAGAGAATGTAGAAAATATTTTACAGGAAAACATTTTCTGTGAAACTTTAAATATGAATAAATTTTCTTTTTTAAACGACAAGTAAAAAAACGAATGGAGTGTTACTCCTTTGTTTCAAATTATTTATCATTTTGGATAATGACATTTAGTGATTTTATATTTTTATAAAATGTCTTAGCATGATTAATAGACCCTTTATATAATAATTAATGTTAGAACTTTCAAATCAACCCTAATAAATATGAGACAATTTAGGGTAAAAGAGGAAAATAAACTGGACAGATAATTTAAAATAAGAAATATTCTCCAAAATCCATTTGGACTTGGTAAATGCAGAGGTAACTAAATAGGAGTATTGTATTTTTTATTCTTACAACTAGATTTATTGTCGGTATTTTTAACATTTTTTATGATATTATCGTGGGAAAAGTTAATTTTTTCAACTTGGAAGGGAGGTAGCCCTATATTAATTAGGGGTTTATTACTTAATAGGAGGTTATTTATGAAATTTGGATAATATTTAGTGAGATGTAAAGAATGTAACGTAATATAATAAATAATATACCTTAAATTTCACCGAAAATTTCATTGCAATCTTTGTACCAGGAAACATAAAAAGCTGAAAAGAAACGAAACGAAAGCGAAGAATAAAATTTTATTGAGAAAGAAAAAAAAAAAGAAAAATGGAAAGCAACAACAACGGTAGCAGCTTGGAGCAGGTACTGCAAGATGGGAAGCTTCACAGAGAGCTCAATTCCCTCATCGTTGCTCATCTTCGAGACAGCAATCTTACACAGGCAATTATACACAAATACCCTTCTTTTTTATTTTGTTCCATCGTATGTTACTATGTTCGTTCTTTTGTGTTGCCTTCAAAAAAATTCTAAAAAAAGAGACCCACTTCACTTCTTTTCGTTTTTACCTCAATTTGGTGTATCATTATAGGAGTTAAATTTGTTTTATGGAGTTTTTGTAGCTTAATTCGAGTAAAGAGTTGCTTCCTTTTCCACTCGAAATGATCAGGGTTTAGTGCAATTTAGTGGCTAAAAGTAGAATAGTGTTTAAAGTTGTCTTCTTTTTGTTTCTTTTTTAGTTTTCAATTTATGGAACTGTGTGATTCAATGTGTAGTTAATAAAATTTTTGTGTTCCTGTAGGCTGCTAGTGCAGTTGCATCTGCTACAATGACTCCTTTGAATGTTGAGGCCCCTCCTAATAAACTTCTTGAACTAGTTGCGAAGGTAATCATTTTCATTTTCTTTCCTTTCGTTCTTTTCAAATTTGTATGTTATTGGATAAACAACCAAAAGAAATTTCTTTAGAACTGAAGTGATAACAGGGTCTTGCAGCAGAAAAAGATGAGATGTTAAGAGGGGTTACTTCCACTGCAATGTATGATTTGGGCACATTGATACCTGCCGCTTATGGCTCAATCCCAGCTCCCCGTGTTGCATCCGTTGATTTCAGGCAATTTCCATTTTAGCTATTTGACTTTGCCTATCGTATATATTGCTCTACTTGTCATTAAAACTTCGGCCTTTTGTTTTCTTCCTGGGGAACTTGCTTTTATGGAAAAGTTGATTAAAACTTTGGTCAAGCTGCAACGGATTGTATGCCCTTAAAGATATTATCTAGCCGTGCACTTTAAGAAATCATGACATTATCTCTTCTGTCAAACCAGTGCAGCACAGGATACTAAAGGCTCATCAAAAAATTTTCCTAAGCATGAGACACGGCATCTTTCTGAACACAAGGTATGGACAAAGAAGGAATAATAATAATAATCATCTGTGTTCCCTTGCAGTAGATTAGCATGACTGTCTAACTGGGAACGGTTAGTTATTATGTGTTTCACAAACTAAGGGTTTAAATCTTCTAGAATATTGCCAGATGTGCAAGATTTAGTCCTGATGGAAGGTTTGTGGCCACTGGAAGTGCAGACACATCAATCAAGCTCTTTGAGGTCATTAATTTCCTCCAGTTTTGTTTTTGTGCTTTGTTATCTCTTGAAAGAAATCTTTGAATGCCTCTTACCTGCTTTTTCTCCTGTGCAGATTTCAAAAATAAAACAGATGATGCTATCAGATGCAAGAGACGGTCCTGTCCGACCAGTCATACGTACATTTTATGACCATATACAGGTATTTTCTCCATAATTTACCACTCTAATGCATTAGTTCCAACTTCTGCGCAAAAAATTTGATATGAAGTTGTCATTGCATTAAAACAAGCTAGATGGCTTCAATTCTTTGCCTTTTCATCATTTGCTTATTCTGTATTTACACATTTTATCTCATTGTTTATCATGTTAGCTTCTCATTTGCCCAGACTATGCAAAAAGTCAGCATTTTCATTGCATGATTGCTTGTACAAGGCTATTCTCCAAATATCATTGCATGTTTGGTATCATGGAGTTTAAGTTTTTAAACTCAAATTAGGACTTAACAGTGTTCCATTTGATTTCTTTTCTGTTAAGCTCAGAGGATGAGTAAGAATTCAGCCTATAAATATGTATTTATACATGCTTAATTTTTTTTTTAAAATGCAGCCAATAAATGATTTGGACTTCCATCCTCAAAGTACTATTCTTATATCTGGAGCCAAGGATCACACAATAAAGTATGGCACCCTTACTCCTCAAAGCCAGATATTTTCTTGCATTGGTATCTGTCTACATATGTTTTTTTTATCATACTATCATATGAGTATATTTCTAGTTGATAAAGACAACATAATACTCACGCATAGTTGATAAAGACGACATAATACTCATGCATATATGTTCACTATAAGTACATTAAAGAAGTCATTAGCCATTGCCAATTTGATTCCTTAACAACAATGGATTGACTTGCAGTTTACACAATATTTATTGATTCTTTTCAGATTCTTCGACTTTTCTAAAGCTACTGCTAAGAAAGCATTTAGAGTTATCCAGGTTCTTTTCTTTTGTCCTTTTGTTATTGACCTGAGCACAGTGAAATTCATGTCTTGAGAAGACAATGTATCACCGTAAATTTGTATCTGTAATGACACAGGATACTCACAATGTCCGTTCTGTGTCTTTTCATCCTTCTGGGGATTTCCTTCTTGCAGGTGATCATTCTTTTTCCATCTTTGAGACTTTGATTTAGCGTACAATTATTTGTTTGCAGTCTGAGTAAAAAATCAATAAATTGTCCATTCTACCTTTCAAATCCAATTGTTCGATACAGCTTTCAAGCTATTAATTCCTTAGACTATAAATTAATCTCATTTTATATTGCTCTGAAGTTCTTTTATGCAATTGTATAGCAATTAAGAATGAGACTTATGAATATTTTTCATCAGTAGAGGTCTGAGGGAATATCATGCATGATTATCCAAGATTGGTTGCTGCATTGTTCCACTATTGTATGGATTATGCTGCTAGACAGTATTTTTTGTGTGTTCATTGTAACTTTTGGAAAATTAGAGAGCCTCAATATTTTTTTCTTATTTGTTTGCTGACTTCCATTCAAGAGTTAAATGATGAAGTAATATTCTTGCTATAATATCTACAGTGCGTCATCCTGCTATCCTACTGACAAGGTTGGAACTAACAATTCACAGGAACTGACCATCAAATTGCTCACTTGTATGATGTCAATACATTTCAGTGTTATCTATCTGCTAATGTCCCAGAAATCGGAATTAATGGAGCCATTAATCAGGCATGTTCAATATTTTACGATTTGCATTCTACTTGATCCCATGTCCAAATGTAACAGGTGAAACATGGGCATAAGGTGATCCATTGCATCTGTTTGGTTTTGCAGGTGAGGTATTCAAGTACAGGTGGCATGTATGCAACAGCATCTAAAGATGGTGCTGTTCGGCTGTGGGATGGAGTGACTGCCAATTGTGTGAGATCCATAGTTGGTGCACATGGAACAGCAGAGGCCACCAGTGCAACTTTTACAAAAGATCAACGGTACAGATGCCACAATTATACTCATGCATGGTGGTGGAATTTTGTTTGTTTTCTGAATGGTTTGTGCTAAGCTCTTTTCGTAAACAATCTATAACAAATCCTACAGATCAAAATAAGAAATATGGATGGGAGGAAAGGGATAAGTAAAAAAAATCTGCATTACGTTGCAATTTTCAAAATGAGTATTAAATTATACTTTATTGCAATATCCGCCCAGCACTCTTGGGCTTACAATTTGTTTTGTTGAATGTTGAAGCGTGAGTTATAACAATTCTCAAATTGCCTGTTCTTTTTTTTTCAATAATTATTTTTGATCTCTACCTTGCTGCCGAAGTAAAATATTTCAACTTAAAGCAATATGGAATTGCAACACTATATGGGCATTCAGCATGCTGAAATTTTATTTTTTAGATTTGTTCTTTCATGTGGGAAGGACTCTTTAGTGAAGCTTTGGGAGGTTGGCAGTGGAAGACTGGTCAAACAATATATTGGAGCTACACACACACAATTGAGGTGCCAGGTATGGGAAATGTTTTCCAGGATTTGGAAATAGTAAAGGATTTATCTATTTTTTTTAATCTCCCTGATTGGTAGTTTACATTTATGCATTTGCCAGCACATTTATTGTAGCACTGCTTGAGCAATAAGCATCAAATGTGCTTTCTTTACATGCATGCATGTAAAAAAAGTGTAGTTTGTAAGCAATACTCTGCAATTTCTGTTGCTTTCTGTTTGCAAGAAAGTAGAAATAATTGGTTTATCTAAATTATGTTATACTGGCGGCAGTCACAGTCCCTGCAAGTAGAATGCAGTTATTTTATTGGAAAACCAATCTGGAAATTTATGTGGCAGGAAAATGATTTTGTAATTTTGATTAGAATTTTATGATTTGTTCATGGACATATAGGGATAATGAATTATTTCTCAGTTCTCATCAACCCCTCTACAAATTCTGATTTATTACATTCTAAAACCTTTTGAAGTTGAAAGTTCTAGAGAAACTTCTTGATATGTACTTTTTTTCAAAGTATCAAATGCTTCAATCTGTTCTTTGCAGGCTGTTTTCAATGACACCGAAGAATTTGTGCTGTCCATGGATGAAGCAAGCAATGAGGTTTATTCTGCTTCTTTAGTTGAGTAC
Organism: Bocquillonia castaneifolia; assembly: GCA_948193215.1. Classification (NCBI taxonomy): domain Eukaryota; kingdom Viridiplantae; phylum Streptophyta; class Magnoliopsida; order Malpighiales; family Euphorbiaceae; genus Bocquillonia; species Bocquillonia castaneifolia. The sequence continues at coordinate 10,319 of CANYLF010217984.1, forward strand.
CATCTAGTCACTTGTTTATTTGGAATCTTAGGCAATGGCTGTTGAATGCAGATTGTTATATGGGATGCTCTAACAGCAGAGAAAGTAGCAAGGTGGCCATCCAACCATAATGGTGCACCCCGTTGGATTGAGCATTCACCAGTAGAAGCATCCTTTATTTCCTGCGGGACTGACAGGTCAGTCCGGTTCTGGAAGGAAACACTCTAACTCACCAGTAGAGATATCCTTTATTTCCTGCGGGACTGACAGGTCAGTCCAGTTCTGGAAGGAAGCTCTCTAATAAGTCAATGAAAAGAGATCACTGCTTTCATACAAAATGTGAAACTAGTTTTCCAGATATGTCAACCTAGAAACTATTCTTTTTTAGTTGGAGAACTTGTGTAGGAATTTGAGGTAGCTCTCTGTTGTCAGCCTTTATTAAATTTGAGGCTGGTTTCAACAGATTTTTGAATTTAGAAACTATTCTTTTTCTTTGTGGAGAGAGTGTTTAAAAATTTGAGCTAGCTTTCTGTAAGCTGCATTAATGTTTGATAATGTGCCTTTGTCATATTCCATTAAAAAAATTAAATTTATTTTATTGCCATTTGATAAGCCTACAGCGAGTAATCTCTGAATCAGTCTAATTAACAACTTTGAGAAATTTAATTTTATTGTTCCCAGCCATATCCTGGCCAACTGTTAGTTTGATGCCTAAAACCAGGACTGAAGGCATGCAGCATGCTGCACCCAAAGCCAAGAAACAACAATTAATTGGAGCTACCAATATCTATCCTGAGCCAAAAAAAATTCAACAGAACACTGAAATTAAAGATCGTTGATGATTATGCTAGGCGGCCAGACTTAGTTTCAGAACACCTGAACACTGTTCTGAAAACGAACATGTTTGGCTTCAGCTCCCTTATAAAACGTTGTTAGGCGTGGCCGTGGAGAAAAATGAAGTCATGAAAGCAACATGGTTATAAACTTGTTATAGATGTTGTTAGGCCTGGATGAGTGTAAATAATCTTCAACTACAAGGTTATGTAGACAATATAAAATCTTGCGCACCAAAACTCATCTCCAGATGTTTAAGGTTGTATCACTCATAATGTTTCTAGCAGTAGTAAGAAGCAACTATATTTAACACTACAAAAGAAGCAAATGCACAATGAAGGAAGAAGCAACTCATATCAATTTGCTAATTTGAAAAGATAAAAATTGACAACAAAGAAATAAGGTCAAAAGTACAGAAACCGGCCGCCGGAAAGGTAATGGTTAAACCATCTCAATCACAAGTAGGTTTAAATGGTTCAATTTAAATTTTCTGGTACAATGCTCATGTCGTTTGCAGTAAAATGTAAGCCTGTAACAAAATCTTATTCCTAGTGTCTAACAATGAACTTAAAACAAAAAAAAAAAATCTAAAAACATCATATTACTTACTGCAGTTCAACAGCCAAATTTCACATACCCCTTGACAGTCTCACTTCGTAGTAACAAATGGCAATCAGGAGACTCAACGCATCATTTTCTTCTTCGGCTTTTTGACAAAACTTAGTCTTATCTGCTTTAGACGCCTCCTTTTCCTTGCCATTTTCTCAGGCAATGTCTCCCTCTTCTTTCCTTTTTTCACAGCCTTCGGCTTCTCCAAAAACTTCTGATCCACCTTATATTCTTTCGGTGTGACAGGCACACCATTACCCAAAGCTTCATTAAAGAGAGCATTTCCCTTATCAACCCGATTCCGAGCACACCACTTTCCTATCAATAAATCATAAGTCTTTACCCCTGGCTTACATCCATCTGCCTTCATCATCTCAAACACACTCATAGCATGCTCAACCCTCTCAATACCACATAAAATCTTCAAAAATCCATAATAAGCCTTCTTATCAAGCTTATCACCATAGCCTGCACTCTTCATTCTATCAATCATCTCATCCCCCTCGCCAACCCTAGCTGCCTGATACAAACTCCTAATCAAAACAAGAAATGTGGTTTCATCAGGATCACATCCCCATTCTCTCATCCTATTAAACAAATTCAAAGCATCTTGAGTTTTCCTCAACTTGCATAGATTGCTAATTAACACATTAAATGTTTCCACATTTCTTGGAACCCCTTGAGCATCCATTTCCATCAACACTTTCTCAACCTCAGATTCTAACCTAAAAGGATCTTTTTCCCTACAAAGCTTACAAACACAATCAAGAATAGCATTATAAGCCATTGTACCAATCTCAAAACCACCCCTATACATCTCTCCAGCTAATCTTTTCGCCTCATCGAGTTTCCCATCAACACACCAACCTTTAATCAACATATCACAAATAACCTCATCAGGAAAGATCTCATTAGCTAAATTCTTAACCATCTTCTCAGCATAACTAGCATAGCCATTATCACACAACATTTTCACAATCAACTTAAGACTTTCCCGGTCTCTCTTAAACCCATAATCCCTTTCCATCCTATCAAAAAAGGAAACAACTTTACTGGCCCGACCAGCACGGACAAGCCTATCAACCATTGATTCAAAGCATTTAGAGCCAATAACATCTTTGGCATCACAAAGTAACTCATGGGTAGATTGAAAGTCTTTCCTTCTACCAAAATAATCAATAAAAAAGGAAATGGTTTCATCAGAATGCTTAAAGTTAGCAACTTTAACAAGCCAATGATGAAACCCTAAAACTGTACGGCCAGCATCAGGAGAGAGGTTAAGAGTTTGATGGATTAAAGAAGGGGTTATTGAATTGGTGACATGGGAGAAGTGAAGTTTGAGTCTTTGTGAAATTGAGAGTGAATCTGAAGCAGGGTTTTTTATCAGCTCAGTTGATAGTGATTGAGCAATTGGATTTGGGTTTGGATCTGATTGGTCACTTTTATTCTTAGGGTTTATGGTTTGTGATGTGTAGAATGGTTTAGAGAATGCAAGTGGCAAATAGGGGAATGTGGGGAAATGAGTATGGGCAAAATGGGAAGAGATGGTTGCTTCAGTGGGTGTTGGTAGCGGCGGAAGCGGGGGAGAGAGACAGTAACGGTGGAGGAGACGACGGAGCTGGAGAGATGATAGAGGTGGCATTTTTTGTATTCAATGTTTAGAGAGAGAACTCTAAAACCCTGAAAATGGACAGAAACATCTGTTAGAAACCTCAGCCCTGCCTCGGCAGTCAGAGCAGTGATGTTGAGTAAGAGAATGCACCTTAAGCTTTTGTGGGCGCTTCGGCCCAAGACCAAGCCCAAGCAAGCCCAAGCCCAATCCCAAGCCCAATTAAGATTTGATAGTGTCAATTGTTTGGGTTATAGATTTTCAAATTTTTAAAATCATTGAATTTAATAGTGTCAATTAAGATTTTATATTTTTTTCTATGAGTTTATTAGCACTTTCTTGCTTGGTGTGTGTGTGTGTATATATATATTAAATTCACAGAATTTAAAAGTATTTATAGAATGAAAAATATTAAAATAATTCACCTCTCACAATCATTTTAAAGGGTTTTGATCACGAAAGATTTTACAAATTTTATCAATTTTATCTTATCTTTTGTAATCAAAAGATAAATTTTGTTAAAATACATTTAGTTTTTATCAAATCCCTCACCACAAAACCCTCATTCCAACCTATAAGTTTTTTCAAATCACAAGAAATCCAAAACTAGCACACCTTTCATGTTAAATACAAATGTAAGATTAAACCAAACTATGCAAAGCCATTTGTATATGCCACACATCTTCAAACAAAATGGTTTGATAGCTCAATCATGGGCGGAAACAGAGGGTGGACCTGCTTAAGGCATAGACAATTAAGGCGTACGTCTAGAGCTCCAAGAAACTAAGGGCCCATAAATATAATTATCGTAGTATTCTAAATAATTATAATAAAATTAGCTAATTTTTACATATTTCACATAAATATCTTAAATATATTAAGAATTATTAATGGTCAAATATCTTTTTCTCATCATTAAAAGAAACAATATCTACTTAATTTTTTTAAACTAATGGCACCATTTCCTATAAATTAGTAATTACTAATGATATGTTTAATTTTAATAAAAAAAATGGTATGTTTGCTTGATTTTAGGGACTGATTACTTTTTTTAGTCATTTTATTTTAATGGGTAAGTTATACACACACACACACACACTACTTGAATCAGGTAATATATTTTTTCCCTTCTTAATTTCTAGTAGAATTATATCTTTTATTATTTTTATTTTTTATATTATATTTTTTAAAATGAATACAAAAAATTATGAATCTGAATTTAAAAAAGATTTAGTTTTAGAATTAGAATGTAAAAATTTAATTAGTGAGTTTGCATTCTAAAAGGCAAGAAAAATAAATTTTAAATGATTTCTTCTAATTATTTTTTCTCATTAATAAAGGGTGATATAATAAATCTTGCCTAGAGCTTTGAATATGTTTGAGCCGACACGGGGGTGGACAACCGTTTCTCAAGTGACCATACCATTTTAAGAGAATACCCAATAGCCTGAGTAGCTCCTATTCGCCCCCTCTATAGGTTCTCCCATTCAAGAAGTTCAATGTATATGCATTGTAGTACCAACTCTAGAGTTGTGGTAATTAACACAATATCTATTGATTAACTCTATGAATGTGTTGCATCATTGATTTTTTATTTGACGGTCCGTATTTAAGACCCATTTTTCACCTTTAGGGCTTAAATAAGCCCAAATCCTTGCAGTTTCTAATTCTGGGTTTCAAATGCAGCAAATGAAGACCCAATGCATACCCAACTCTTATTAGTTATTGCATCGGTGCCTCATTCAATTTGGTTATTCCCTGAAGGACTAAAATCCTCTTCTGAAAGTTGCAACGCAATGAGGGGAGCTACTTTTTAATTACACTAAATATCATTTTCTGAAAGAATATTAGAAAGAAAATGAGAAAAAAAAAACTTGTTGTACCCTAGTAGTCATACACTTGCGGTCCACCCCCACATTAAAACACATCCATTCAAATCAATAATTTAAACAGATAAATAAAATAATTGTTATACACTACAATTATTGGAAAACGTGTGAGAAAATAAGATTTTTATCATCTTTAAATTATTTAAGAAATTTATCCATTTTTTGGTATTTTAAGAAATAAATAATTTATGGGACCATGAGGTTAATTAGATTCTGAAAAAGATATACATATTATTTAATTTGATTAAAAGGGGTATAAAATGAAAGCCACATAAGCATTGATATAGTGTAGATTTAACTATTCATTGATAGTATTATTATCTCAAAAAATGTATCCCTTGAATCCACTTTTCACATAAAATTTCAAAAGTGAATAAAATGCATCGGTCCAATTAAAGCAACCATATAAACATCTTATGGAATGGAAGCCCAATAAATAAGCTCCAAAGATTAAAGAGGATTAATGGATATAATTAAGGCAGTGTTAGGATTGTCACCAACATCAATTAAAATATAGTTCGTACCATCAATTATTTGTTAACAAAAGTCTCAAGCAAAGTAGGATTGCACCTTTTTTTTCTTGCCTCCAAAAATGTGTCGATTCTGCATTGTCACCTATGGCTAAGAAAGAAATTGCATATGATTGTTGTTATCAATTATTAATAAATTAAGGATTTGAAACAAGATTAGATTACAAAGTGTATAGCCTGGATTCATGATGTTATTTAAAGTGGCTTTAATTTATTTTTCATTGTAGTTCTCGTCGTCTTGCTTGGAATTTCAATTCCTTAGAGTTTCTGCACACGAATTTTGACAACAATTTGTATTAGTTTTCCTTTTTTTTTTTTTGGCATTAAGCAATTCTTTTTTTTAATTATAATTTAATTTAAATGAAAAAGAATAAAGGAGTTGCCGAGATTTTAATAATATTGACTTCACTGCTTTCTTCTTAAATTTTTTTTTGATAAATGAAAATTTTAATAAGAAGCCACAAAAATGGCTAGACCTAGGCGCTCAAAAATCTTTCGCACATTTAAGGCTACGTATTCGAGCTAAGGCCAACATCCAAGCAAATGCAAGTAGGAAACCTGAAAATTTCCTGACCAGAGTATACAAAATCCCCGTTGGAAACTCTAAAAATAAAAACAGCTCTAGAAATACAAGAAAAAAAAAGTAAAGAATCCATGTCAACAGTTTGACCCCTGAAAATTCTTGAGTTTCTAGCCTTCCAAAGCTCCCAAAGAATAAGGTGACCAATCAAAATCCAAAGCTTCCTGTTACGAGTAATAGAAAAAACATAAGGCCATTGCTAAAGGAAATGGATTAAAGTCTTCGGCATCACCCAACACACTCCCGCTTTTGCAAGAAAATCAGTCCATAGTCTCCAAGCAATTACACAATGGAGGTGAATATGATTTGTATTTTCTTCATCACCGCAAATACCACAAACCCTACTCTCCCAAGGAATAATTTGAGGCAAGGCAAGGAAGGAACCCGTTGATAATCTATCAAGAGTAGCTTGCCATAAGAAAAATTTAACTCTTGGTGGAGATGGGGTCTTCCAAATAAATCTGGTATAAAATATTTCCGTGATGTTACCTGCATGCATTCTGACAAATTTAGAAACTTTAAAAGCTTTTGAATGTCGAAGGAAGCTATTTGGCGTGGCTTGGTGGGAACTTAGTGGTTGAAAACTTGCATGGCTTGCATGGACGAACTGATGCAGCTCAAAGAGCGTGTCTTGCTCACGAGAATTAAGGCGTCTTTGAAGAGAAAGGCCCGAAGCCAAGAATTCAGCAACAATTATTAAAGAAGAACTGCATAGGGAAAATATTGAAGGAAATCGTGAGGATAAAGCTTCATTCCCTGTCCAAGTATCAAACCAAAAGGAGACAAGAAGACCATCGCTCATTTTAGCCTTGAGGCCTGAATCAAAAAGCAATTTCACCTCTTCAATACCATAGGAGCCTTTAAAAATATTTCTCCATAGAGAAGAGAGAGTTGTGTTACGTTCCATAACAAAGGCAGAAAACATATGAATTTGGGAGGAGGTTGCACTAACCCGAAACCAAAGGGCCTTGTGATCAAAACGCATTCTCCAAAACCATTTATGAAGAAGACCTCTATTTTTAACATTAAGAGGAACAATTCCTAACCCTCCTTGATCCAGAGGCTTGCATATATCCATCCAAGAAACATTGCTAATACCTCTAGAAGCCATGTTTCCTTGCCACAAGAAGTGAATCATATAGCTTTCAAGTTTCTTCTGGACTTGCACTGGCATCCGAAAAAGGGACATGAAGTATACAGGAAGGCTTTTAAGGACTGATTTGATAAGAATCAATCGACCGGCCTTTGAAAGTAGATTCCCTCTCCACATAGAAAGCCTAGACTTGAACTTAGAGAGAATTGGATCCCACACAGATACTAAAAGAGCTTTCGTAGTTAGAGGCAAACCAAGATATTGAATAGGCAATTTCTCCAATTTACAGTCGCTTCTCTGAGCTGCTAAAGCCATTGAAGCAAAGTCAACATTCACACCAATAATAGTACTTTTATGGTAATTGATTTTAAGACCTGAAACGGCTTCATAACTACGTAAAATCTGAATAAGAGAATCCAGCATGCCCAGATCATAAGGCAGAAAAACCATAGTATCATCCGCAAATTGAAGCAGGGAAAGCTCTTCCAAATCATCATCCATAGAAATCCCCAAAATAAAAATTAAACCCCTAGCCTTAGTAAGAATCTGATATAGCCCCTCCACAACAATAACAAAAAGGAAGGGGGAGATAGGATCACCTTTCCTGACGCCTCTATGAAATTTGAAAGGAACAGTTGGACTTCCATTTACAAGAATAGAAGTCGAAGCAGTGGAGAGACATGAATGCATCCAAGAAAATCCATTGGCTAGGAAAATTCATAACCTGCATCACTGAAAATAAATAATGCCATGAAACAATGTCAAAAGCTTTTTGAAAGTCGAGTTTCAGCATAAGCATCCTTTGGTTCCTTTTTCTAACCAAGTGAATAACCTCTGAAGCCGTCATAGCACATTTATGGATACTGCGCCCACGAATAAAAGCATGTTGGTTATTAGAAATAATTGAAGGGAGAACTCTTGCCAGCATATGAGAGAGCATCTTAGAGAGCAGCTTGTACATGCCATTTAGCAAGCTAATGGCCTAAAATCTTTAAGCATGGAAGCTCCAGGAATTTTAGGAATGAGGACCATGAAAGAGCTATTAATACCTGTAGGGAGAATATGATGATCATAAAACTTCTGAAAAGTAGAGAGAACATTCGAGTTAATCAAATGCCAGACTTTCTTATAAAAGAAATAAATAAAGCCATCCGGACTTGGAGCTTTACTACTATCATAACACTTTAGTGTACTTTCTATCTCCTAGACAGAAAAAGGAGCAGTAAAAGACTCCGCATCTTCAAAATTAAGGCCCATGAAACCAAATCCTTCAAGAGAGAAAGGAACCTCCATTTGCTTACCAAAAAGTGAGCTGTAATAGTCATAGACAGCCCCACGAATATCAACCTTCGGCTTTAAAATCGAGCCATTATTTATACTCAAGGAAGCAATTTTATTGTGTCTATAATGAGAAGAACACAAAGTATGGAAAAATCGAGTATTTTGGTCTCCCAATTTTACCCACTTTGATCTAGATTTTTGCTTCCATAAGGATTCATTAAACTTCCGCCATTTCTACACTTCAAGCTTAAGAGAATTAAGCATCCAAAAATCATCCTCAGTAGTTATATGATCCCTTATAACCCTTTTAAAATCATTTAGTTTGGCTTGAGCATCATCAAGATATGACTTGATCATTCCAAAAACATCTTTGTTCCATTGCCGAATCTTATCTCTCCACATTCGCAATTTAGAAAACAAGGGGGCTGTTCCATGAGCCGAATTAATATTTTGCCAAGATTGAGAGATGAAATCAGGAAAATCCTTATGTTCCCTCCAAGCGTCAATAAATCTAAAGGGCTTGGGACCCCAGTCAATATCTTCTTTAGAGCTGAAAATAAGCGGCATATGATCAGAAAGCTTCCTAGAAAGAGGCCGAAGAATAGCATCAGGCCATAGAGAACTCGCAAAAGGGGATAGGAAGCATCTATCAAGCTTTGATCTTGAGAAAAGCATTTTGCCAAGTATAGAATCCCCCCTGGAGCGGCATATCAATTAAGTTTAAAGAGTTAACAAAGTCCTGAAAGCAATCATAGAAAGGGTGAGAGTAAAACATTTAAAACGTTCTTGAGGTCTTAACACCTCATTGAAGTCACCCACACAAATAATAAACCCATGGTATTGGAAGAGATGAGAAATGGATAGCCAAAAAGAGTTCCTCTTGACAATGTTATTTGGAGCATAGATATTAAGAACTCTTAAATATTGGTCCTCCCATAGAAAATCCATACCCAAATAGTGCACCTCTTTATAAAACATTGGAGCAGTAATTAATTTGCTATTCCATATAATACATAAACCAGCCGACGCACCAATCGAAGGCACATAAGAATTAACATAGTCCAAGTTAAGCCATAATCGACGAATTAGAAAGTCATCAAAAATCTCCCTTTTAGTTTTTTAAATAGCAATTAAACAAAGGTTAAATTTAGAGACCATCTCCCGAATATAAGATTTCTTAGATGGGGAAGTTTGACCACCACAGCAATTCCAAGTTAACATATGAAAAGGAAGAGACAAGGACATAGACATCAGAAAAAGAAAACCAAGAACCTGGGTACCAAGAAGCCGCATATCAAGCTTTTGCTTCCAAATCCTTGAGATAATTTTCCTTAATGACAGGAATAATTGAGCTCTTCTCCTTCTCCTCAAACAAACTAAGAGCCAGTCCTTTTGCCCATGTGCCTTCTAACATAATTTCTTGCATTTCCTAAGGACTTGGAAGAGAATCCAAGAAAGATCGAATACGATTATTGTTATCAATAATGGCCCCGTCTGAAATTAGAGCTGAACCTGCTCCCATATTCTGATAATTGATAGTCGTATGCAAGCTGCCGTTTACAATAATTCTTTTATTCTTTGATTTTTTTCCTCACCACTACAAGAGGTGCAGGTACAGATTGCTCGCAATCCTGCTGGCCCACAGTGGTGTTATGATTCAGTTTTTCAGGTTGTTCCTTAAGAGGAGAAAGGGAGATGAGGTCACCTACTGCCTGAACATGAGCTGCATCGGGCTTAGCCACTACTTCCACATCATTGGCCAATTCCTGCTCCAGCACTTTCATCCCTTCAGAGTCTCGCTTTTCCTCTTCATTCTCAGAAGTCTCAGTCTCCGAATATGTACCTTGGAGGTATTCAATCTCATCCAAATTAAAGAAAACATGAGTGTCAGTCTCTCTTATACTAACAGAGAGCAATTTATCTTTAAAAATCACATCCCTGAAGGTGTTGATGAAAGAGTTCTGAATAGTAGATGTGAGTATTGCTCCCATATTTAACCTATCCTTAAGATAAACCGATGGATGGACCTTAACCGTGTCACTAAAGAGATTGCCAATGAAAGTGAAAAATTCCTCCGTCCAGGCAAAGAGGGGAACTCCAATGATATTTATCCAAGTGAAGCAAGCCATCCTACTCTGGAAAGAATCTAGGTTCATAAAGAAATAAAAAAATGAACATAGGTCGAATTTCAGAGTAGAGTTAAAATGTTCGTAATCTTTTATTGTGTTGAATGTCATCATGTAGTACTGATCCCCCATAAAAGAAATACTGTCCACCTCTATATTGCGTTCTTTAAGGAGTAACTTGGCATTGAAAAGGAACCTGTATGACTTAGCCTTTGTTACAACTGACTTTGATTACCATTCCTCCTCAGGTTCCTTCGGTGTGAAGACTGGAGCTTGTTTTGTTGCTAACGGAGGATTAGAGCTCGGGTTTAACGCAGCTTGCAAGTATGTCCTACCATCTCTATAGGCAGGCAGGTAAGGTTTCATCACTTTCCTAGTTGGAGGTGCTTGGGGGTCATTCTGAAATGGAGTGGGAAACTGAGCAACATAAGCCTTCAGAGTCAATGTACCAATTTGAATTCTATTGATCCGTCTAATGATCTGGACTATATCATGTAAAACAGCTAGTCGAAAGAAACCAAAACAAAGGTTTTTTCGATTTCTTTTACGAGCAATTGAAATCCTCCTCGTCAATCCATGACTCTCAAACGCCTTAGTGAGATCAGGTGCAGTCCACCCCTTAGGGAAATTTTTGAAATAAAAGCACAGTTGTACGATTGATGGAGGCTGAAGGTGAGGGTGAGGGTTAGGGTTGGTCAGGGCGTGTTTGTGGGTTTTTTTTGGTTGGTGGCAGGTGGTGGTTTGGCTAGGTTTTAGGCCATTCACTCCGCCAGTTGCAAAGAACGATGGCATGGCTAGGGTTTTATAATTTAACATCTTGATTTCCAATTTTGTTTAGTTAAATTAAAATTTTTTTGAGCTAAATAAAAAAACATGTTACATGTTTTGTTGTTTTTCTCATTCAAGTGTCGTTCTTAATTTTTCAATTATAATTTCATTTTCTCCAATCCTGATTGTATAAATTTATTCTCTTCTATCACCTGTTTTGTGGCGCCAACCAAACTGAAATTCATCTTAATTAAAAGATAGTTCCACCATTGGATTTTGAAACTAAATTAAGGGACAAACCGAATTAAATCAATTGGATTTGTCGATTCGATTTGATTTTTGACCTAAAATTCAGTTAGCTTTTGATTCAATTTGGTTTTTTTTATCAAATATTCAAAATCAAATTATTCAATTTGGTTTTTTTTATCAAATATTCAAAATCAAATTATACTAGAATTTGGAAAAAAAATTTAAAAATAAAAACCAAAACAAATTAAAATTAATCGGTTTAGTTTGATTTTTGATTCGATTGAGTTTTTACACAATAATAATTCACATAACAATTTCCATTTGATACGAAAAACTATCATCAAATCTTAGCATATATACTAAGAAAATTAGTGTCAATCATCAACTCTAAACATAAACCACCAACTCATGAATGAAAACTTGTCTCTTTTTTTTTTTTTAAAAAAAAAAGTAAAAGCCTTATAAGTATAGTTGTCAATCTTGTTACGTCTCAGTTGAAATGGTTGAGGTATCTCTTTCGGTTTGAAAAAACGAAATGAGGTGCATGCTATAACTTCTCAAATTTTTTCTCAGTTTGTCTTGACCGAGACGACCGAGATAAGGGCGAAACACTGAGACGATAGAGAAGAAAAACTAAAAAAATTAAATGAAAAATTAAATAAATAATAAATTAAATAAAATTAAATGAATAAAAAATTAAATAAAATTAAATAAATAAGAAATGAAATAAAATTAAATAAATGATAAATTAAATTAATAAAAAATGAAATGAGTTGAGAAATATTAAATTTTTAGTTTGGTTATTATTATTGCAAGTGAATTCAAGTTTTATTGTTATTAAAAATCTATTAGATAACTTATCATATGTAATTGAATATATTTGGATATTATTTGAAACTAATTTACTTAATTTATTTTAGCATATTACTTGAAGAAATATTGATAGTTTAAAAAATATTAATTTGTTCATCAGTTTTTTTTAATGAAATGCTTTAGTTATATTATACAAAACTTATCATTTATAATCACATTTTATTTGAATACACATAGTTGAACCTGTCTAAATTGATACTATATAAATTAATAACCTCTATTATTTAATAAAAAAATAATCCACTAACTCCATGGAACGTGTATAGTTTAATAATTCTACTATATATTATTTAATACAAAATATTATATACGTATATGTAAATATTAATTTATATAATCATTGTTTCTTATATAGACCCTATATATATTAATTATTTTTTTTATAGTTATTGATATCTCGGCATGTATATATTTAGAAAAATAACTTTATAATTTATAAAAATTAAAATATTTGAGTAAAATATACAAAAAAATTTCCTTTATTGATAAAAAAATCTTTTTGACAATTTATTTTTCATATTAATTATAATAATTATATTATATTTTTAAATGAATGTTTTATAAATTAATAATCTCTATTACTTAATATTTTTTATACCAATATATGTTAATTTAAAAAAATTAATTTACATTCTAAAATATTGTTTGAAAACTTTTGATCTATAAATTAATTTTTTCAATTTTTTAACCAAAAAAACTTTAAAAAATCATACAAAATAAAAAAAATAGATGTAAATGATACCATATTTTTGTGTGAAAATCTTAAATTATATGTTAAATTTATTGGAATAGTCATTGGTGTATTTTAGTTAACTTAATTTTTGAATTTATCGAATAATTAGTCAATAGTATAATTTTTAATTAATTTTTCTATCAACAAATTAACTATGTAAAACTACTCAAATTCTATCGTTAGCTATCAGAATATCTCTAGTATATTGTCTTATATCAGGGCAAAGAAATTTATGCAATTTTCATATGTTATATATTTTTTATGATTTATTTAATTTTTTTCATTAAAAATACTTAAAAAATAATTTATTAATCAAAATCAATTTTTTTAATTTTTTAAAATTTGAATTCAATATTTTATAATTCACATATAAAATATTAGATGAAATTTTGATAAAAATGAATTTTTTATGAATTTTTGAAAAATGATAATTAACATTGTGTACCTATTTGAGCCGCTAAATAGAAGTTGGAGATTAAATTATCAATTTTTTCCAACTTTTTTTAATTTGGTCCCGTGTCACAGGTTGGTGTAGTAATTTGACCATTTGTCCTAAAAAATATCTCTCAAATGCTTTAAAAAAAAAAAAAAGGAAGAAGAAGCAGGAAATGACTTATATGACACATGCTTACATATGATATTATATATGAAAAGGGACCTACCATGTTGAGAAGTTAAGAGCATAAAGAAATTTTTGCTCTTCTCCCATTCAATTATGCAAAATAATAACATGATTTTTAATAGAAGTTAAAATTGTATCATAAGGGTAACAGATAAGTACACAGCAACTTAGCTAATTTTAACCATAAAAAAATAATCAAAAAAATTTTCTTTTGGGAGTCTATCAAGAAACGACCCGACCAGCATATTGGAGCCACGTGAACTGCATATGCATGCAGAGAGGACTATTATGCATAAATATGTCCGCGGGGTGCTTGATCACAAGCTCATGTCGCATATATAATGGTCATTACATGAGGGGATATAGGATAGGGTTATATCTTATATTACATCATAA
>CANYLF010218615.1:0-10368 GCA_948193215.1 Bocquillonia castaneifolia
AACAATCAAATATTACCATTTAACCACCTCCAACTATTATTTCTTTCAATTACACCCCTCCTACTCATAATCACCAATGAATCAACCTCAATTAATAAAATCAAACATACTAATGATGCCAATACTTATTGAAATGATTAACATACTTAAATGCATAATTAATCGTTAATTAATTATGGACGTTACACAAACTTTGTATAATGTTTCAAAATGGGGCTTAATTACACTCATGGTTCTTGAATTTTTCCCGTTATAACATTCTGGTCCTTCAACTTTGATTTGTAACAAGAACCCTGGAACTTTAATTTTTGTAACACAAAACCCCCTCTTATTATTAGTCAATCTTTATTTCTTTATAAAAAAAAATTCATTTTAATGAATCTTGATATGAATTTTGTATACAAGCCAACACAAATGCAATTAATCTTGTTGATCATATCTCAAATTTTTTTTGGGACAAAAAGACATTTAATTCTAAATTTATTTTGAAGAATGTACCTGTTGGAGTGGAGATGGGCCCGGTCCGAATCCGTGTGAGTACTCGGAGGGAGCATTGTCCGAATGGGCCTCCAAGTGCAGTGGAGCTTATAGTCAAAATGGCCTAAGCCATTTTGACTTGCTACACTTCTAGTTTATAAAAGGCCTTCTTTTTCTTTTTCCTTAGTAATGTGGGGGATTTGTTTCCCAATTTCTTTTTTTGTTCTTCTATCTTCAACACTCCCTCGTCCAACTGGTTAGGCTTTATCCAATTGTGACTTGCCTTTTATGAGCTGGCTTTTCTCATCGAGCCTCAGAGGTCACAGGTCTGCTTTCTTTTGAAGTTTGCCTGGACTTGTGCTTGTAGGTTTGCATTCTTTATGTCTGCCCAGGCTTGTACTCTTTTAATGGGCTTTGAGTCTCAGAGGCTGCATGTCTGACTGTCTTTGATTTCACCTTAGCTTGTACTCATTCCCTTCATGCCAGTCTCTATTTTACTTGGGTCTTCTTCATTTGGGGCTCCTCTCTTTTGTGTGCCTTCAAATTGGACCTCAAGCTTCTTGGGCTTCTTCAAATTCGGACTCGAACTCTAAGATCTTTTATGGATGCAAGGCTACGGCTTTGATGGGGCATAAATTCAAATATAGAAGAAGTTTGAAGAGAAAAGAAAATGGAAGAGTAAATTTGCTCTTTTACTCATTCATTTGATTTCAACTTAATAAACTTGAACAAGAACAAGCCTTTTATAGGCAACTACAAAAGAAAACACAAAATAGACAAGTTGGACACTTGTCACAAATACTAACATGCATTTGCTACACTAGCCATGCCAAACATAATTATTAAAAAGTAAACACACTTAGCAAGCAAACTACATGCATAATCTTGAGCTACACAAAGCTAAGACAAAGTATTAACTAAGAGAATTGGATTGACAACTAGCAAAATCTCATTGCACTCTAACACTCCCCCTTGATGAGATTTTTGATGGAAGCTATACTTTGTTCATTTTTTTTTTTGCATTCTCCATTGATTCAACATTAAAGAAAATTTAAATTTTATGGAGCACTTCTCTCCACCACATGATGCACTTTCTTATCATCTTGTTGATGCACTTTCTCATTAACCTTTTTGAAGCACTTTCTCTTCAAAACACCTTTTGATTTATGAATCACTTTTCTTCACTTTATGATGCACCTTCTCATCATCTTGTTGATGCACTTTTTCATCAACCTCATTAGAGCACTTTGCTCTCCAACCATTCAAAAAAGAGTTGCTTCTTCTGCCACCTAGACCTTATTTGCTTCCTCATTTTTTAATTTTACAATATTTGTTGAAAGAAAAAACATAACTAGGACATTTTATTTATTGAACATTTTGACAACATTTATTTTCCTAACATTTTATATTTTGACAACCCACAAGATGACTTTTGAGAAAGAGAGAACAAAATACATTTTTGCTATAAGATGACTTCATTTTGTTTTTCTTTTTCTTCTTCATTTTCTTACCTTCAACTCACATGTATTTTTTTAAAGCTAAAACTCACAGTCCAGTAAGAAACACACTCTGATATCACTGTTGATGCATAAACTCAACTATAGAAGAAGTTTGAAGAGAAAAGAAAATGGAAGAGTAAATTTGCTCTCTTACTCATTCATTTGATTTCAACTTAATAAACTTGAACAAGAACAAGCCTTTTATAGGCAACTACAAAAGAAAACACAAAATATACAAGTTGGAAACTTGTCATAAATACTAACATGCATTGGCTACACTAGCCATGCCAAACATAATTATTAAAAAGCAAACACACGTAGCAAGCAAACTTCATGCATAATCTTGAGCAACACAAAGCTAAGACAAAGCATTAATTAAGATTATTAGATCTATAACTAGCAAAATCTCATCACACTCTAACAGTAACCCTGACGATGTGCAGCTAGCTGAACATGATCTTTGTTTCAAGAAAAATGCTATTATTTTTGTGCTTACGGATTTGTATGCTTGGAATCATTGTCTTCTACACTGCCATTTAATTGAATGCATAGCCATTTTTGTTTCCAGTAGCATGAAATAAGCCCTTTTGCAATTTTCTTCCTTTTCTATCCAAAGACTTACTTTTTCTTTCTCTGTTTTTTTTTTAAAAAAAAGGAAAGAAAACTTGTGCATTGAAGGAATATTTTTATTTCCTATAAACACAAGGACAACCTCTATTTTTTTTTCCTTTAATAGGAAAGTATTTATTAGACAAATACAATCCTATTTAGGAAAAGTAAATATGAAGCATCCTTATAAATAGAGAGGGACTCTATCATTCTTTATGTTTACCCTAATTTTTTTATGTGCTTCAAAATTGTAACAGAGCCGTCATATTAGAGTGCACCATTCAGAACAGGTTCGTCGATCTCGCATGATTACTTAAAGAGTTTCCTCTATTTCATTATTGTACTACTGACTATTAGTTATTTGCTTCTTTCCTTCATTGGGCAAGCAAGAGTCCGTTCTTGAATTGGTCTCAAAACATTTATGATACCTTGCATTTTTTTCTTGCGGGCACTCTTTTTTTTCTGTCTTTTTTTTATTGATGAATTATATCTTTTGGCACCTCTTTTCATTATATCATGAAGACAAAATAGTACCATGCATGGTATTGTTATTGGAAAAGCAAGTTGACAATTACTTGGTTTCAAACATGTGTCCATCATAACTGCAATTTTCTAGCACAATGATTTTTTTATTATTATTTTCCTTTTGTCATGTACTAACTTTTATTGTTGAATTTTTTTTAGAATTCATCCAATTTGCACAAGCTACATACTTGTGATCCACAAATTGTATCTTCAAAATTCGGTTTGCAATCTTCACAAGCTTCATAGACATGGGATTTCAAATTTTGGTCTGCAATCTTCACAAATTTCATAGACATGGAGACTACAAAATTTGATCTGCAATCTATACAAGCTACATACTTTGAAGTCTTAATGTTTAGTAAGCTACACGTTGGGGCGTGGTGACTCCAATCTACAACCCGTGTCTTCAAAACTTGGTCTCCAATATACATAAGATGGTTGTCTTCTTGGAAACTACAACTTCTATTTCAACGAGTCTTGTCACCTTGGATAATAAAGTTTCAAAAGTGGAGGAGGGCACTACACTCATTGCATACACCTTATTATTGGCCGTTATGCTCCAAATTGATCTTCCTTTAATGATAGTTCACATCATTTTTTCTTTGTTGCAATTTGGACACATCAAGGAACATTTATGTCTATAAAAGTAAGACTTCTATTCCTTCAAAAGTCATGTTACTGCATGCAATTATCCCTTCATATGGATCCAGCTTTATATAATGCTTTTCATCTTCCAAGGCACCCTATCAACAATGGAGATTTGACATGCGAATTTTTCTGTTCATTATTAGGTGGAGTTGACTACATCAAGGGCTATTGAGAATGGCTAGAGGATGTACTAGCAAGTAATGAACATCCATTAACTTCAACCTTACAAAGCCGTACTTGCTTCACTCTTGACATATGATTGTAAAGAAAACATCATGTGAGCCTTCTATAAGAATAGGATTCTCTCTCTCTATCTCTCTGTGTGTGTGTGTGTGTGTGTGTATGTGTGTGTGTGCTATTATAACTGAACTTGGAACGAATCCAAGCTGCGTACGTACTTTCTTAAGAAAGATCAAGTCAGATGTAGTTTATTTATTTATATTTTAACTTTTATTTTTATTTTTTTAAAGAAATATTATTAACAGTTTGAGCTCATGTGGGCTAGGAGCATCATTGAGATTTCAAGCATAGTGTCTCTTCAAGAGTTTGTAATTGATTGGTCCAACTCGCAAGTCTTCTTTATCATCTTCATTAATGTGTTAGTATGCATTAAGGTTGTTAGCATGTGAAAATTCTTTTGGCAAGAATTCCTGTAGAGTTATAGGTCCCCTTGACTTTTGTGTGACTAGAAGTCGTAATTTTCTTCATAAATTTTGTAGGTGTTGGTTCTTTTGCTTGACTACTCCACATCATCTGGGACCGTTTTGGAGCATATTTTAGTGACGGAGTTCTCTTTTTCTTGCTTCTCGATGAGTGACAAGATCCCACCCTTCCGACCTTATTCATTCACTTCTTCATTTCTGATGCCCCCAACAGATTATGAATTGCCTCTTGAAGCTTTAAAGGCTGGAGTGAGTCTTTAACATAGGAAGAATGCACCCATACTTCTATTGAATCTGAGTCCCCAAATTTTAAAGTTATGACATATGAACTTACTGTTACGATTGTAGTCATATTAGAGGTCACAATGTCTCCATCAAAGACTACTTCTCCTTGCTCATATAGCTGCACAATCTTATCCTTCAAAATAAAAGCACTTTTGAACAGGATGACTAACAAGTCGATGATACTTGCAATATATATATTATTTATTATGTTTTTGAGCATTTTTCTAATCCAAGCGTATCTTGCCTTTACCACGAATTCTTTTCCTTGGTTAACAATATTTGTAGTTTTACCAATATTCGTGCGTTCCTTAATTTTATTTTTCCCTCATAAAGGAAATAAGGTAATTAGGTGGTATACTTTATGTATTTGTATTTTAGAACTCCTTTTAATGACTTATGTGTTCTCTTATTATTTCCAAATGGACGATCCATTAATCCAATTAACAGAAGATTATAAATGGATCCAATTTTTTAGTTTTTACTGGAGATTGGGAATAGATGGATTTTCTTTAGGCCCTATTTTACTGACAGGATTTATCACCACTTTAGCTACTTTAATTTTGGTCATTCACTTGTTCAGCCTCTTCAGGACACTTCATTTCAGAGAGTTCAATGAGATTCGCCTCTAGCAAGTCTTATAGCATATTGGGAATGTCAGAATCATTGAAAGGGTATTTCTTTTCTTGTCTTTCTTTTAGAGTAGACTTCTTTACCCCGTGATTCTTGACATCATCAATCTTCTTTTCTTACTTTTTTGTTACAACCATGGATTGTTCCTCTGGTGGATGTTTTGCCCCCCCTTTGTAACCTCTTGGACTTTCTTAGGTTCTTCAATTAGTACACTTCAGCCTTTTTGCAACATTAATAGATAGTTCCATACCATGTGTACGTGTAGCCAACTCTTCAAAGGTTTTAGGCTTGATACCTTGAAGAATATAGACCAATTTGAATTGCATGCCTTGAATACACATGTCTAAAGATAAAGCTTCAGATAGATTGTCTTTGTAGTTAAGGCTCAAATTTCTCCATCATGGCTGTAGTCAATGACTGGTTCATACTTCTATTGTTGTGTTTTTGTGATTTGTATCATGCTCACAATTCGACGAGTGCCATAAAAGTGGTTGAGGAATTCACATTCCAATTGTTCCACCCATCAATGGTTCCTCCCATCAATAGTTCCTGACTCCAAATCAGTGTACCAATCAAAAGCATTATCCTTCAACGTTCGAACAAATTGCTTGACCATTAGATCACCATAAGTTCCAGCATTATTAAATGTCTCAACAAAGTGAGCCACATGTTGTCTAGGGTTGCCTTTTTCCATAAAACTATTGAAACTTTGGAGATTGATAGTTTGTAGGCATATTCAAAAGTCAATATGATGGTTGAGTGACACTCTCAACCTGATTTTTGATAGCTTCCTTTATGAGATTTTTTAGTTGATCAGATGGAATAGATCCCTTGTGGAGTGGAATTTCATCTTCTTTCGAACCATCAGCATAAGAATAGCCATCTTTATTTGGAACAGTAGAAGAATCTTCCTTGTTCTCACCTTTCAGCTGTTGAGTGTCTCTATTAGGAGGTTCTTTCTCGGTTAAATTGCTAAAATTTTTCATGAGGAAAGTAATTTGTTCATCTTTTTACTTAATTGATTCAATAAGAGCTTCCAAGATCATTTTAGTGACTTGCTCTTCCAAAGTGATAGTGCTAGTTATCGTTACAGTCATGACAACCAAAGAATGATCTTCCTTGGCCTTTTGATGGAGATTGTGACAGTGACTTAACCTCCCTAGTTGATTCTGGTGTAGAAAATGCTTTTTGGAAAAAAGGGAGGGTGCGGGCATACATGTCCTCGACCAACCTTTCTTTGATCATCTCCCTTGAGAAAGCTTTAGTAGTAGATTGTAGGATGAAATGAATAGATGCCATGGATTGATAGACATAGTTATTTCTTGAAGCCATGGACATTGATTTTTTCAAAACTTAAGATTTTTTTAGAAGAAAGAGATGAAAGATAAAGAGGTCCCACTAGGCGTGCCAAAAATTTGTTCACACAAATTTCTTGTCCTGAAATAGAGAAAAAGAAAAAGATGAACAATTATCAATTTTATTAATTAAAATCAAGGAAATGGGTACAAATCTTTATTAGGCAATTTCTAGACTTATAGAAATCAAATCCTTTGATTCTTTCTTCAAAAGAGTTGTGGATCAAAAGTTTGTAAAGCTTGTTCTTAAATATGTAGTAGAAATCTTCTTTGATTTATGGAGAAGATGGTTGAATCTACAAAGAATGATGACCACAATATGAAGACCTGAGCTTGATTTGATTTGGAGATTTTGTTGTAGCTTTAATGTTGGAGATAATTATGCAGAGCTTCTTTTAATGCTTTGTTTACAGAATTCTGACACTTGTTGTCTGTTTCCTCTTGAACATAAGACACTTCTATTTATATGAGAAATGAGAGTGCATATGGTAGTTGGAAATATTTGGAAAGAATAATATTTATTTTCTTTAATTAGTCAAATATTTTTTTTATTCAACTATGCAAAGAAAATATTATATTCTTTAATTTTAGGTAAGTAAATATTTGAGACTCACTAAAATATTTTATTTTATATTATTGGATATTTTATTTAGTAAATTTAATTCACTAAATAATTTTAAATTTGGTAATCCAATAATATAACCCAATTATTTTTCTTTTGGGTCAAAAAATTTTATGTCTACATTATTTTTACTAAAAAATAAAATAAAATCCCTTATTTTCCACTTTAAACCTTATATTTTCTTTTCACTTAACTTTTATTTTTTTTAGTTTTCTTTTATCGAGACCTTTAAAATTACAGACCTTTAAAACTATTTTTGTACAAGTGCTCAAATAAGAGAGGAATGTGTTGCACCTAAGGCAGTTGTGGATTTGATAGTGGTTTGTTTGGTGGCAATTTTGGTAATTAGATATGCAAATTATTTCAAATGAAATTTTCATGTTTTTCAAACTTGATATTTGAATGTTTTAGTTAAAATTAGATTTCTAAATTTGTTTTGATATTCCTTAAGGGTGGGCCTATTTTTAGAGCAATTTTTATTATGGTCAGAGCATAAAATTTTATTTTTTGATAAGTGAAGAAATATATTAATCCACAAGAAGTGGAAATTCCAAAATGAGGGTTTCGCACACTGAAGGCTACATCCCCAATAAAAAAATAAAGACAACCTAAAGATTAGGTGAAAATCTCACCAAAGTTTCTAAAAACATCAATAGGAGAATATGGAAAGGAAACATTCCTTTGCTTAAAAATAAACACAGCCTGAGAGATACATCTAATGACAGTGTCCTCTAAACATGGATTAACATTATCAAAAACCTGTCTATTCCTATTTTTCCACACTTCCAAGATAATGAAGAACCATAAAGCTCTCCAAAGCTTGCTATAACGAGGTTGAGGAAGAAGATTAAACCACGGAAGCATGAAGTCTCCAACAGAAGCTGGAAGAGGAGAGTAAACACCCACTTCTCTCAAGAACCAAATCCAAAGAGACCAAGCACTAGGACAATGAATTAAAATGTGATCAATAGTTTCCATAGGGCTATAGTAAGAAGAATAGAATACTCCATGGCCTACATTGATGCCTCTTGAGTTAAGAAAGAAAAGAGAGAATGCCTTTTCAATTGATAATAATACTCTTTTTCAATTGCATTAAAGAGTTCTTTTGTTCATTAATTGTGTTTTAATAGATCTTTTTCCAAAAGTTTCCATCTTTTGAAATATAAGATTGTTATTATCGAATTTTTGTTACTTTTTTTATTTAATGTGGTTTATTTCTATTCTCGTGGAAAAAAATTAAGAAAAGTAAATGTGAGAATGTATTATATCTTATGCATCCTTATTTTCAAAGATAATTATCAAAATTTCATTAAATATTCATTGTTTAAATAATAACTATATTAGAATCATTGTTGTTAATATTTTTATCAATTATTTAAACAATAATTATTTCATAAAATTTCTCATTATAATTTTTTTTTACAAAATCATACATTATAAGTTAGCATATTGTCTTTATTTTTTTTATTATTAAAAAGATGAAATCCCCACATTTAAAGTATGGACATATTTTTTTCATTAAAATATTTTTTCATAAGGCAATTTTTTTCTAACCAATAAAAGAAACCTTAAATTATAAACAAGAAAATAAATAAAATTTATTTATGATAATTATTAACTTTACAATATAATAAGTGTTTAAAAAATAGAAAGAGAAATTCACATTTAAAAAGGAAGATTTGACTTAATTTATAAAAGGTTAATGTTGTCAATTCAAAAATTATGCTATTTCTGAAAATAGGTTCACCCTTCCTTAAAGGTGTTTGATAAAATGCTTGACTTAATTGATGCCATATTTGAAGATTGTGAATGGCTTGTGGCCAATTGAGTTTTATGATAAAATGATTTGAGATTATTAGAGGTTGTAAATAGACAGATACAATGGATAAAATGTCAATGGAATTTCAATTCATATATTTTTTTAGTCAATCAAATATATTCAATGATCAATTACTGGTGCACAAAATAAAATTTGGATAAATCTTAAATAATAAAAATGAGGCCTTAGACGTTCATAGTTAAAGAAGCTTAAACAAGCCCAAAACAAAAGAGTTGAGATTAGATGGTAGCATTTGTCTTCAACTTGAACTCAAATAAAAGAAAAGGAAAAGAAAAGAAAAGAAAAGAAAAGAAAAGAAATTGTTTTAGATAGATAGAATGTGGCTATGATCCGTAGAGAAGAGGAAAGTGATTATTACGAGGGAACTTGCAAGAAAGAGAAGATTAAAAATTGGTGCAATTTAAGTGGCCAAAAGTGATAACCGGTCAGAAAGCTAAGGCTGGTCGGCACTCTGGCCGGCAGCGATGCCCAGCCAGCCAGCTCAGTAAAAACACGGAATTTTTGCTTTTTTTAGGGTCTTTGGGTATTTTTCAGATGTACACTATATATAACCCTATTAGACATATTTTAGGGGTGACGCCGCATTTAGTTTAAGTTATTTTAAAGAGAAAACTCCTAGAAACACTCTTTTCTCAAGATCAAAGGTGGATTGGCAAGAGATTTGTGAAGATTCAAGCTTTGTTTGTTCTTCCCAACACTAAGTTCTTCTTCCTTTGTATCTATTATGTTTATTTTAGCTTTGTTATTGATTGTTATGGATTGTTATTTGATTTTTGCAATGATTATGAACTAAACCCCCTACTAGAGTGATGGATGTAATCTAGGAGGGGAGTAATTTGATTAACAATGTTTGAATCTCTAGGTTAGCTCATATATTTAGTTATATATATGAGGTTATATATTGTAAATTGGAAATCTTAATATATATATATATATATATGTGTGCGTGTGTGTGTGCGTGTGTGTGTGGGTATATAAATAAGTGTATGTACATATATTATTTATAAATGTGGAGGTTAGTATTAGTAGTTATTTATTTATTGAGTTGCCAGCTCACCCCTTGGCATTATTTTTTAGGTATTGAAAATTTGTTGATACAGAAAGTTCAAGTGCATTTGCAGTAGAAGATTAAGGTTGGCCAGTGGATCACTAGGTTGTTTGTGCGTTAGTTTTGCATATTGTATTATATGTTTGTAGTTTGTTTTGGATTAAGAAT
>CANYLF010218920.1:0-18960 GCA_948193215.1 Bocquillonia castaneifolia
ACTTCCAAACCGAGATGACCAAATCCATTTTAACAATAGACTAGCATTTTTGATAGCTAGCTTAGGCACATTCAAACCTCCTCTATCAAATGGAAGACAAATAGAGTCCCAATTCACCTTACAAAAAGCTCTCCCATTAACATTACCTTTCTAAATAAATCTGCTCATATAACTCTCGATCTTGTTAAGAACAGCCACCGGAACTTTGAAGACAAATATCAAATACACAAGCATAGAACTGATCACCGATTTCAAAAGAACTAAATGACCAGCATATGAAAGGCAAGAGCCTTTCCACAAAGACAATCTAATAGTAATTTTAGTCATAAGATGGTCCCAATCTTTAACTAGAAATTTTTTGAAATATAATGGAGCACCAAGATAGGTAATAGGGAGAGTAGCAACCTTGCAATTTAGAATAGAAGCACACTGAGAGGTAACAGAATCAAGGACTCCTAAGCCAATCAAGAAACTCTTAGAATAATTAATTCTAAGGCCTGAAGTCATTTCAAAGCAACGAAGCAACTTGGCAAAATTAATAATCTCATCCTCTGCAGTTGGAAGGAAGCAGATTGTATCATCTGTAAATTACAAGATTAAAAGATGCTGGTGATCTTCCTCAAATCTGAATCCCGAAATAAAACCCCCCTCTATGGCTTTGTCAACCATTTTCTTCAAACCTTCTACAGCCAAAATGAAGAGGAAAGGGGATAGAGGATCACCGTGTTTCACTCCTTTATGAAGATAAATTGGCTTGGTAGGGAATCCATTCACCATGATTGAAGTAGAGGATTGCTCTCTATAACTATGCATCCAAGTTCTCTAAGTAGAAGAAAACCGTTTGCTCCATACTTTATCCAAATACAACCAGGAAACAGAGTCAAAAGCTTTATGGAAGTCAAGCTTTAATAAAAAAAAAAAAGTAAGTCTTCGAGAAGATTGGACTCTGAGAACTATCTCTGAGGCAAGGAATGAACACTCATGAATGCTTTTGTTTTTCACAAAAGCAAATTGGGTCCAAAATAATATGAGGTAGGATGCTTCTGAGTTGAAAAGAAAGAGGCTTAGATAAAATTTTATAAATTCCATGAATCAGACATATGGGTCTGAAATCTCTAATAGAGGAAGAACCCGTAATCTTAGGCACCAGGACCGTGAGGGAACTTTTAAGATTTGCAGGAAGAGCACCCAAAAGAAAGAAATCTAAGATCACCTTCATAATATCAAACTTCAATAAAGGCCAAGCCCTTCTATAGAAGAAAAAATTAAAACCCTTTGGACCACGGGCTTTATTCTCACCATAGGAGGACAAAGCTGACCAAACTTCATCTTCCAAGAAAGGAGCAATAAAAGACATTATCTGCATAAGAAAGCAAAGAAAATTCATGAGAGGTTAAGTCATAAGGAACTTCTGGGGCAGCCTTAAAAAGGTTCTTGTAAAACTCAAAAATAGCATCTCGGATATTTATTGGGTCCAGATGAGTTCCAGAATCATCCTTAATTCTAGCAATCTTATCATTTCTAAAATGAGAAGAAGCTTGGCGGTGAAAAATGTAGTGTTATTGTCACCCAACAAAGTCTATTTCACTCTAGAATGCTGATGCCATAAAGATTCCTTGTGTCTATTCTTCGTTAGGAGATTAGATTTTATACTTGCCAACTCAATTTTCTGATCATTGTTCAAAGGCCGTGGAACCTTATTACAAGTGAGGGCTAAAATTTTGCTTTCAAGTTTCTTAATTTCCTCCTCAATATCACCGAAAACTTCTCTAATCCGAGTCTTGATTTTTCCATGAAGAAGCTTGAATTTGTGAGATAAAGCAACTGAACTATTAGACTCACAAATGTTCTCCCAACTTTCTTTGACAAAAGGAAAAAATCTTTGGTCTTTCCACCAAGAGTTGAGGGATCTGAAAGGATGGCTTCCCTAGTCATAGTTAATCATAGAATTGAAAACAATCGGAAAGTGATCTGAAAGTGAAGAGTCTATTGTTGAGATTGCTTGAAAAGGCCATAAACTAGCAATGGAAGCAGACACCATTACCCCGTTAATCCTAGAAAAAGCAAATATATTGTGCCAAGTATAATTTTGACCATATAAAGGCAAATCAATCAATTTTGAATCATTAATAAAGTTTTGAAAATCATGAATAGATTGATGAAAAGAGCCACCTGATTTTTCATTCGGATCAACAACCTCATTAAAGTCACCACATACAATAATGTTATCAATAGAGATTTAAACAGGAATCAATTCCGACCACAAAATTGTTCTTTCCTCCTAAAGATTAGGAGCATACATAAGCAAGACATGAACATCAATACCAAGAACAAGAAAGTGAACAAGTAACCACCTTGGGGAAGAGGAAATCAAAGAACAACTTAAACGAATAGTGTTCCAGGATAATAAAAGACCACCCGAAGCACCCCTTGATGGAACAAAATAAAAACTAAAATCTAAGTGACTCCAATAATTCCTTAAAGAAAAATTATTCACAACCTCTTTCTTAGTTTCAATCAGAGCAAAGAAGTGCAACTCATGATTTGACGTTAGAGAACGAACAAAATGTTGTTTCACTGTAGAAGCAAAACCCCCACGACAGTTCCAAGCTAAAAAATTCAGAGACATAAAATGAATTAAAAAACCTAGAAAGAGCAGCATAAATTATGTCACTGCCATTAACTCCTGGATGCGAGCAGTTACTGCTTCTTTGTCCTTCTCATTGAAAATTTCAATTCCATTCCCCAATTGCCAAGTTTCATCAATTTCAATCTGTAGAGGAGTTGTAGTTATTGATAATCAGTTATCTCTAATGATGAGATTTATATTACCAATATCCAGACTAGAATCAATCTGATCAGAAACATCTTTAATGCTAGACCCCATAACACTTCTCGGCCCCAGTTTTCATTCCTTATGTTTCCTTGCATCCCTTGTATGTTTTGAGACCCTCTGATCTTCAATATCAGGTTGCTGATTCTGAGATACGTGATAATTACAAGATTAGTGGTGAAGATCTCTGTGTCATGTTCATTATCTTTCTGAAATGCATTGTCAAGTTGCACTATATCCTCATCTTCATAATCGTTTTCCTGATCTTGGGAGTAATCATCATCTTCATTCAGCTCCTCAGTTTCCACAACATCATCATCCAGATCAGTTTCCTGAAACTGTGATGATTCCAAGACATGAATTAAAAAATTCTCAGATTTCACTTGGACATTAAAGCGTCCATTAACTAGACTCCCAGGGATGGATACCAAGCAGGTTGCTACATCTAATCTCCTCATATTAGTAAAATCATCATGAAAATTGATAAAACGTCCAAACTTGGAGGCCAAAAATTCCACCACCTCATCCTGCAAAACATTTGGAGGGATTCCAAAAAAGTTTAACCAAGCCAGACGTTCAACAGGTGCTGGACATTCTCTGACTGAGATAAGCTCCTTGAAAAA
Organism: Bocquillonia castaneifolia; assembly: GCA_948193215.1. Classification (NCBI taxonomy): domain Eukaryota; kingdom Viridiplantae; phylum Streptophyta; class Magnoliopsida; order Malpighiales; family Euphorbiaceae; genus Bocquillonia; species Bocquillonia castaneifolia. The sequence continues at coordinate 3,457 of CANYLF010218920.1, forward strand.
TTCATTAAGATGAACTTTATCACCTTCCATAAAGCCATGGAGTGCTTCAGCAGAGTGGAAGGTAATCAAAATTTTATCGCCTCCCATAGGAGAAACCTGCTTGAAAGCAAAACCCGACTCAATCAACACATTGCTAAAATTCATTAACTTGTGAATATCCCTCAACACTAAGACACAAGAAAGTTCTGTCCAAGTAGGGTTTTTAAGCTCCTTAGTGAAATGAAAATGTTGGCCTTAGTGGCATTAATCCATCTCATTTTGAGCTTAACAACCTTTTATCTTTGTCTAACAAAGTTCCTAAGTGTGTAGGTTTTCTATCAAACTAGTTTTTGGACTATTCTTGTAAATTGTGCCCGTGACAAAGGAAATCGCACCCGTGGCATTAAATCGCGCCCACAACATAAAGATTGCCCCCGCGACGTGGGACATATCTCGCCCCCGAAATGGATATCGCGCCCAGGATTTTTGGTAAAAACTTGGAAGGCTTCTATACCCAGAGGTCGCTGCCGCGATTTGAGAAACAGGGAGTCCATTTTTTGAAGGATTTTCTAGTCACTAAGGTCACGCCCGTGATTCACCAAATCGCCCCCGCGATTTGATTAAACAGAAAGCCATTCTCAAAGGCATCCTCTGCCCAGTGATTTCACGACCGCGATTGAAGATGTCACCCCCGCAACATTCAAGGAAGTCTCTAAAAAAACTAGCCGTTGGAAGGATCGCTCCCGTGACCATCAATCTCGCGCCCACAATCTGACAGATTTTAGTGCATTAAATGCAAAAGTAACTAGACGTTAGAGACACCTTTGGGGTTGTTTCTAATAGCTAGTTTTTGGTATTTTGGCTATAAATACCCATTATAAATGTTCTCAGAAGAAGGATATTAATTCTTTGATAGCCAAACTCTTGTAAATTTATTTCTCAATCATTTGTAATTAATTCTTGTTTGGTTTTAGGTAGCTAGAACTCTAAAGCATTATTTGCTTGGGTTGAGTGAATTAGTTAACCATTGTACTAGTGTCAATTCTTTATGAGTTGGGGAAACACTAGGGTTGGTTGTAAGTTAGCCATTTGTAAAACTCATTGTAAAGGTTTGGTGTTAGCCTCTTAGAAACACTAGGGTTTGTGAGTGAGCCTTGGGTAAAACTCATTGTAAAGGTTTGGGATAGCCTTGAAACCCCTTGTATCACTATTGCAGTTAGTGGAACCCCAAAGAGGTCTTTGGGAGAGTGAACGTAGGACAAGTTATGTCTGAACCACTATAAAATCCTTGTGTGTTCATTCTACTTCATATCCATTCTCTCTAAAATTTTTAATTCCACACCAATTCACCCCCCTCTTGGTATTTCAGAAAAGTAGGAGGAGAAGGAGTCTAATGCAGTTCACGGTTCACCATAGAAGAGGCAACAGAAGCATAAGATCTGTTATCATGTATAGCAGGTGTAGACAAAGAGGGGTTTCCTCAGTAGTCCCAGCCTGATTGACGACTGCGGCACTGTGCATTTAGCATGAGGGAGCTAATAGTGAGTCGCCACCTGAACCGACATCAAGAACGTCTTACATGGTGTACATCTCAATTCCCCTAAGAATGTAAAGACACATTGACCCCAGAGATTTTGTGATCGGACTACTGCATTCTTAGGGCGTGATTCTTACTAGCCACTTCTAGAATTATTCTAACCTTCATTTCCTCTATGGCAATTATATCAAAGCAATAAAACAAAGAAAATCCTACATTTTACATGCATTATACATTTATGAAAAGTCAATTTCTATTATTAGCAAACAAGATTCGTTTTAACAAATTTACCAAATATAGTTAAAATTCAAATTACATACAAAAAGTGACATAAACATACATAATATCAAACAACACAACCTAGGTTTCTAACTTATTTTAACCTATTTTATTACCAAATAAACAATATTAACCATTTTTTCATGCATTAAAATGTACTACAATTACCCAAGAAGGATTAGAAGCTTACCCCGTCGCTTAATTCCATGTGAGAAGTAATTTTCAAAGCCCAGAAAGACCCTAACGCCAATCCAATGTTCCAATGCTAGTGTGGACTGGCATTGAAGGCTTGTCAATGCCACTTCAACTGGCCCCAACGCCAGTGTACCCCCAGATTCAAAGGAAAATGCATAAAATCATGGAAAATGCAGCAAAATGCAATATCAAGATGATTTGAATGCCAAAATCAAATGTTCTAAGCCTAAAAACATTCATATCAATTCTAGATCATGCTAGCACACATCAAAACACATTAAAACACATATTTTCACCCAAATATGCAATTTTTATGCATTAAAACCACATAAATATTGATAGAGAATTCATATCAACACCAAATAATTTCATATCTTACCCATAATTATATTAACACTGCGAAAACTCGTTAGTAACATAAAAAACATACACAAGACATATTAACTTCATTTAATCCTTAAAAATATACAATAAAACACACAAATAATCATTTAAAATCATAAAAACATGTTATTCGTATTCAATCATGGCATGAATGATCAAAATAGAATATAAAATACAAAAAACTTACCTGGAAACTCTGTAGAATTGGCTTGAGTACCCTTAGGAAGCGTCGAATGATGTAGAACAAGGCTTCGTTGTTGCTAATCACCAAGGAAATGGAATGGCAGGCTATATTTCTTCTCAAGAAACACCAAAAAATCCACTGTAAAGGAAACCTAGGGTTTCTAAGTCAAAATCTTTGAAAGTGAGTTGATTTTAGCTTAGGAACATTAAGTCTAGACTTAATTCCAACTAAAAACAAATTTTATAATTACTAATCAGCCAACCTCCTTCTCAAGGAGAATCTATTGCCTTTAATGGGCAGCAAATTAAAAAGATGAGCTTAAATCATTGAATTCTTATCCCTATCTAAATTCAAATTGATTTTTACAAATTCTAGGGGATTAATCATCTGATTATAGCCTCATTCTTGGGCTTTTGGGGAGTCAAATTCGTTTGACCTAGCTTCTGTAGACAGATCTTGAAGAAAGATAAATGATAGAAATTCAATTTGATAATGATAAATAATGAAAATCTACTCAAAATCAAGGATAAATCAAAGAGATAATGATAGCAAATGATAAATAGATAATACCCACCATTTTCTATCTCATCACTAGGTTAAAAACTGATCTGGAACGAAGCTTAGCCTCATCCGATCGTTTGATGTTTGAAAATGGATCAAATATGCATTTTGGACTGCCAAAGGATGTCCACGCCACTTCAAGTGGCGTTGGGAAGGGTCAACGCCACTCCAAGTGGCATTGGAAGCCCTTGGGTGGTGTTTGGCTCTTCCGAGGCCCGTTTGAGGCCTGAAACGTCTGAATCTGAAAAACCATATTAGAGACAAAAATGTGCAGAATAGCCCAATCTACTATAATGAAATTTTAGGCAATTTTGAGACTCACACAAGAGGTTATGGCCAAAACCGTCTGAATTTTGCACGATTAGGTTTAAAACAAGCTCATTTTAACTCAAAATGGCTTTTTCAAGTTTCAAAACATTTTCAAATGCAACAAAGTGATTAGCAAGAAGCCAACATCATTCAACTTATGCTAATTAAAGCATATGCTATTATCAGAGGGCCTCTGAGCCGCATCTTCATTCTTGCATCCAAAAATTAGGTGTCTACAGCAGGCGTGAAGAGAGGTTCAAGAACTGATTTGGTTGTCTAGGATTGTTTGGGTTTAGTGACGGCTATTTTGTGAGGGAATCAAGCTGCATATGCCTTCAATTTAAAAGATCCAATCAAAATTTGGTTGATCTTAGTAATCACATTCGGTAAACTAAGGTCGTGGTGGACCCTTAGGAAACCAAAACGAAGGTTACATACATTCTTCTTCCTTGCCAAACTTATGATTCCATACACATCATAGGATAAGAACACCCTATTCAGATCAGTGACAGTCCATCCATTCGAAAAACCTTCAAAGAACAACGTTAACATCAGTGTGGGAAGGGTTAGGGTTGGTCAGGGAATGGTAAGTTTGGTCTGATGAAGGGTTGCGAGGGTCATGGTGGTAGTAGTGGTTGTGGGTACGGCTGTGGAGAGAGTTTAGCATGGCTAGGGTTTGATGATTTTTGATACCTATAGATAATTAATTATATATATGAAAATGAAATTTAGTTATTACTATTTCTACTATTTAGTTAAACTAAATGAACTGAATGAGAAGAGTGTTAGAAATTTGGATTATCTATCATATACTATAGTTAATAATTATATATATTAGTATCATGTTGAAAAAGCATCGCATGGGATTCATTTTAATTTTTGAATAAACATAATTTATTTATTTAAAATATATTTTTTTAAAGGAAAAGCAAATTTCATTAAACAGAAAAATTCATAAGAGATAATCTCACCAATTCTAGTAGGAGATTAGAAACCACACCATGCCATCATAAGGTAGAGATAAAGTTAATTTGCTCAAATTGTGAGCTACATCTCTCTAAAGGTATGAGAGAGAAATTCAGGAGACTTACCGGGTTAAAAGCTGTAAGTTCATTATTGTGGATATGAGGTATTAGGGGCGTCCTATCCAAAAATGGCAACCACGTTACTGTGCTGTCTGAAGCTAAGGAGACGCATTTAAGCGGAGATTTACAATGGAGTCTCCACCCAAATGATTTCAGGAGCGCCTCGTGAAGAACATAACAAATTTCTAGGAATGTTATTCATCATTACACCAAACAATTTCTGGGTTCAGAATAAGATAGTCCATTCTAAGATAGATTCCCATTTAATTAATTAATTAGGTTATTAATTCTGAATTATCATGGAGTAATAACAATTATGGAAAGCGATACCCGAAAAGTAATAATGGTACTGGATAAATAGTGGATGAATAACCGTCCCTAATTATTTCTAGCTGATATTATCTAGCATTGGTCCACTTAATCAACCCTAAACTGATTACATGCCAATGGTTAGATTTGTGAGTTTCTATATTCATTTTAGTAGTATTTACCAGATTAATTATTTACCTAATTATTTATATAAAGTGCATGTGGGGTCAGTTTATAAATATTTTATACTAATTATTAGGTTCAAGTTTGCACATTATTTATTTAATAAGTTATTACTCGGGAATTTACTAGAGATAATAATAGTATTCCAAAAATAGATATATAAATCATACACCCATAGAGAAAGGAAAGGGTAAGTATTTTTTACCGTATTTTAATCTAATGTTTACCAAATTTATTTAGTTAAATTGATTAATTAACTTAATCATGTAGTTAGGTGATAAACAGATAAAAAATAGAGTACAAATCTCAAGATTGTTAGGAGTCTCACCAATCAATTAATCGGTTCTATGCAAAGAACCAGTTGGTTGATCATTAATCTTCGGTCAGTGCTGAATCTACATGGTAGTGACCTCCATAATGATAAACCTTTGAAATGATGACGGAGGGCCGATCGGTTACTAGGGACGAACCGATCGGTGGTCTGTCTATTGGGCATTTTTGTAGGTTTCTACATGCTGGTACCAAGGGCAATTAGCATGTTTAAAGAAATAAATCAACCGTCTGAATGTTCAATGAAATGTAGGAAGGTTAACGAAGCACCGATCGGTGCTGTAACCTTGAAACCGAAACTTTAAAGCTTGATTACAACCTATATAGTGAAGGATACAACAAGAAAACTAACCACAACAACAAATAATGCCTTAAAGAGGCTAAACTGACAAACAAATGAAGAAAAAGATAAAGTTTTGAGAGGTTTGACACTTTGGAACTAAAAGTAAGTTTTGGTTTATATCGTTATGTCTAGGCCACCATTTTCCGTTCTGATTATTTCTGTAGCTTTCTCACCTCTTGGGCAAGTTTAAAACATAAGAAAGGGTTAGTTAGAGCCTCAATAAGTTATAGGAGCAAAATATGTAAAATAGAGTAACAAAAATGGAAATGAAGAGAAAAGCTTATAGAATATGGATGAATGCTTCATGGATGGATGGTTGGCCTCATAATTTAGGCTCTTAAAGGCCTAGTGGGGTTTCAATGGATCGGTCAACTTTGGAAGATTATAGTGGACAATGTGGGAGGATTTTTAAGATGAAAACCTCCAGACTCCTAGCATTCTGAGTATACTTCAATTTTCAATTAGAATCATGCCATTTGGTGCTAGGATGAGGGAGATACAAGCCTCACACCAAGGAGCACTCAGAAGGCTGCCTATAATGTAGCAGTAAAATATCAAGGGCAATTTGGGAAAGAAAAAGGCCGAATTATAAAATTATTAAAACATGAAGAATGTAGACTTCCCAAACTTCACTCTATCCTCAAGCATTTCTCAATTTGGAGTCTAGACGACAAAGATATGCCCATCACAAGATAGGCCATATGTTGGAACCCTTCACCCAATCACACGTCCCGTGCACCCCTCCATGCACCCCCCGTGTAGCACCTCTGAGAGCAGCTTTTGCTGGGTTTGGGAAGGGGTCCTCAGCCTGACCACACACCTCGTGCGTCTCCAGATGCACGCCCCATATGTGTCTGCTTTGAGACCCACTATAAATACTCCCCAAACTTGTAATTTAAAACCCCTAGGTCATTTTCTATCATTTTCGACCACTTAGAGAGAGAAAGTTTAGGGTTTTTAGAGTGAGAAACATTAAATTAGAGTATATTAACTTAGTTTTAGGTTAGATTAAGTTGTAAAAACTCTTCATTTTATAAATCTATATTAAAGTACATTTGCTATTTTGGAGAAATCTTTTGTTCTTACTTATTTATCTTAGCTTCTATGGGTACTATCTTTCAATTCCCTTTATATTAATGCTTATTGTTTATTTATAATGGATTGTGAGTAGTTGTTTATGCTCTAGAGCTTGTGAAGCCCCTTTACCTATGAACATGTAATGAAATGGGTTATCATGCTTAGTTGACATTTTCTCTCTCTAAGGGTTAGCTACATACATACTTATTTGTTATGTTTTTGTGTTTGACCACCACATGAATGTTATCTAGATGGTGATTAATGTTAAGAAATGTTAGTTGCTTATGAATATGTATGCGGGTATATAAGTTTACCATTATTGTGAGAGCTTTGTGGTAGCTTGTAAGGGTAAAAAAGGGGATTTGAATGCTTGATGAAAGTTGCTTGTGCTTGGGTTGTGATGAGAATCAAACTCATTGCTAGTGGACTTAATAACTTAATCTTAGAAATAAGTTAAGGTTAGCTAGCGTTCCCTACCCTTATTTGGAGGTCTTTGTTGAACCAAATTGATTCTTGATTTGTTACATTGTTCGTGGCTAAGAGTGGATCATGCTTTAGAGTGTGCTTTGTTATTGGTTGAATTTAAAGTATTAGAGTTATTTTCCTATTTAAATTCTTTTATTTTGTTTGAATTTCCTTGGTTTGTGAATTGTTTATTTGAATGATATAGTTGACTAGTTTAGTTAAATTTAATGTTTTATTTGTTTAGATTGAGATGTTCTTCCTTGCTATCGATTGTTTGGATAATGATTTGCAAATTGTGTGATTGGTACTCAAACTAACCAACTCCTTTATGAAAGGAAAGTCGTACTTACCATTTATATAACTCGGCACCCGTGCACTTGCAGGCTTACTCGCCATTGCCGGGGAGTTGGTCCTTAATTTGGTATTGATTAATGATTTGCATGATTAATTCAAGCATTTACTTTACTTACTTGTTTGTTTGTTTTAATATCATAATGCTTGTTTTCTTACTTTCTTAATTGTCACAGCCGTATTTTAAATTAAAAAAAATTAACATGAATTAACATATCATTAATCATGTCATTTGCATCATAATTATGTGTGATACATTGGATAATATAATGTGGTAGAAGAGTATTGTTTGTAGTAAAGTTTATGGAAGTTAGGTTAGAATAAGGACCCAATTGTAAGGTAAGTTAAAGGAGTTTATTGTAGTATAAGTTTGATTGAAGGATAAATTGGTTCATAGAATTTTATTTGGGGGTATGGAGAGTTAATTATTACTACTACTACTACTACTACTACTACTACTACTACTACTACTATTACTACTACTATTATTAAAAAAAGAAAGTTAGTGGAGACCTACTTACCCGTAACCTTCCTTTCCCTTCTCCTTATCTTACTCTTTCATTTTCTCCCTTTCCTCTCTTCTTTCTTTTCTTCCCTTCCTTACATATTCTGCCCTCTTACACTTCTTCATCAAAATTTACCAAAAAATTTTCTTTAAGGCTTAAGATTGAAGAGGAAAACTAAGTGAAGAATAATTGAAGGTTTAAAAGCTTGATTGAGGTGAGTATTACTCTTTTTTAGTATTTTAATTAAATTAGGGTTCATGTAAAAATTTAGGGAAAACATGATTTTAAGTTGTAATCATATTACTAAGACTTGATTAAGCATGAATCATGTATCAATTTATAGAAATAATATTATTTTGAGGTTGATTATATTGATTTCTCCAAAGAGTATGTTGTTGTTTTTATATACTCTGTAAAACAGCCTCTGTGTTTTGATCATAACTTGAGTTATACAAGTTCAAATTGGATGAATTTTATGTCCATGGAAACCTTAGGAGGTGCTCTACAACCCTGTACAATTTCATGAGAAAATTCATCCGTTTGGTTGGGTTTTGAAGGTCAAACTTTGGACTGCTTTATTTATATGGGATTAGGAGTAGGTGTATTAGAAAAATTATAACTTTATTTATATAGAAGATTTTGAGGTGATTCTTATTGCTACGATTTCTAATTTGATGGAAGTATAACTCTATAAAATATCAGAATTTTATCAAGTGTATATAATTTCTGGTGAATTTTTAAAGTCTGTACATGTAAGCTGTCTACTTGTACATATATGTTGTCATGTATCATTCATCTCATGCATCATATTAAATCATGTATAGTTGTCCATTTGGTGAATTTGGATGTTGTAGGCATATTAATGATTAGTATATATATATATATATATATATATATATATACATAGGTATGTGTATTTATTGAATTCTATTTTGAATTGATTATTAAACCTATGGCAAATTAGGAATTGAGGGAAATAATTCTGTTTTGATAATTATGTGTTATATTTGATTTTAAGTGTGTGTATGTTATTGAATTTTATTGTTTAGGTGACCCCAAAGGCAAAGGAATTGTTGGTGAGGAAAGGGGTAACTCAAAGCCTTATCTTTGCTTGTGATTTGGTAAGTATTTAGCTTGTTAAATGATAAGTGTGTTGAGTGGAAAAAATCCAGTTTTGATGTGTGTTGTATGTGTTGATTGATTTGGTTTTGAATTTATGTTTAACATAAGATATGTGTTGTGGTTTTGGTTGGCTACTTGGGTATGTGATTGTATGCTAATTTGGTAAGTCTTGATAAGTTGAGCTATGGTTGTAATAAGTGTCGATGTTGTGCCAAGTTGAAATGGGTTGGATTGACTCAGGAAAAACGGATTGTGTGATTCAGGTAAGCTGAGCCGGTGGGATAGCTGCCCGTTTGAGGGATGGTGAGACTGAGCCGATGGGATAGTCTCGTCAATGGCCACCTATTCACATTTGTGAAAGAATGAGGAAAATGATTTGGTGAGGATGAGTCATCCGTCCGGTCTTGTGATTGAGTTGTGTATTTTTGTTAATTTTTATATAAATGGCTACTTTGGTATTTTGTATTTCGTAAAGTGCTGGTTTATATACATTACCTTGATGTGAATTTGGATGACTTCTACTTAAGGTGCTTGTAATTAGATTTGCTAAATGCTTATTGAGTAGCCATCTCACCCCTTGGCATATTTTTCAAAACATTTTGCTAATTGATTGTCGAAACGTGCAATTCCTGCATTTCGCATCATTGAACATTTCAGGTGGGCCGGAGGAGAATACATGTTGCATGGGACCATTTTGAGAATATAAAATATGAATATAAAATGTGTGTGATGTAGTTAATAACCTACTATATGATATGTAAGGCTAACTTGATAACCATAAATATATTTAATGTTGGTTTTCAATTTACCTTATGGATTGAATATGTGTGCTTAACTTAGCTAAGTTAGAACTTAAATTGATTATATATATGACTAGTGTATGCATGATTTTTATATGAGAATTTGAGTGGTAATCTAGTTATGAGAATGTGAATATATGTTTGTAGCTTCAATGATGAGAAGTTAGAGTTAAAGTACTACCTAAATCACTTACCGCACTATCTCAAATTTTGGGACTGTTTTACCTTAGTTTGTGATGTAACTTGAAGCTAGTTAATCAACAGTATTTCCTTTAAATTTTTTACCATTAGATACCTCAATAAGTCCCCTAAAAACCCTATAAAATTCAAGTCAAAACTAGTTCGGTTAGGTGGTGAGATAACCTAAGAATTCAAACGTAAATTACGATTTTGTTTTTACATAGTTGCTGCCCCAATAGTAACTTGTTTGTATTTGACTTTTATAATTTTTCTAAATTGATTTTTAATGTCTATCTAAGTATATCATTAGAGAATATAAAATTAAATTGAAGAAAAAGTGCATAAATTAGCTAAAATAATTCAAAAACTACAATTTTGTTCAAACTGTTAGGAATTTATGATAGTTAAAATTTTGGTGTTACACAAAAGGATTGAAAAAGATAGGGAAAATTTTTAAGAAAGGATTAATTAGGCTAATTATCATTGGCAAATTCGAATGTCAAAGAAAAGGGAATTCAATGCTCAACTTTAGCCTCCTAGAGATAAACAAAGTGGGCTTTAAGGCCAAGAGTTTATCCTAAAATGCCCTCTTCATTTTCATATTTCCAATAATCGTGTGGATTTCAAACGTATAGCAAGGCATGTTCTAAAGAACATTCTTTATACAAGACACTCTCAACTAGAAAATCGGAGCACGAAGTGATGAATGCTCATAAAAGCTCAAGCACTCACAGGTCTTGGAACTATATTGAGAATCCGGTATTCATATGAAACACCACAATCAAAATAAATGCACTTAAGACGGGGAAATTGAAAGCTTGATCATTAACATTTACTTTGAAAAAAAATTAGTCAGTGTTTGAAAACCTCTTTTTATTTTTTATCATTTTCATTTTTCATCAGCGGTAGTATCCTGGGCAACAAGTATTTCCTATGTCTTGTGTACAAAAATTTTAAATGAACAATCACGAAATGAATTGAAGTCAAATAAGCTCATAATATGATTAATAAAATGCATTCATGCCTTAGAGAAAAACATTGATCAAACAAATGTTCTATTATTGACCTAACAAGTTGTTCTTTTATTATGCTAGAAGAGGAACAATAAAAAAACAACGACAAAATCCTAAGCATCTGCCTCGAGGTCTTGAATCTTTCCATCATCAATCAGATTCTGGATCATGTTCTTTAGTTTTGTGCAATCATTGGTATCATGCCCTTCAACTTAATGGAAATTACAAAAAGTGTTAGGAGTGTAACCAGACCTATTTGGATTTGGTGGTTTCCTTGTTGTCATGGGCATCAACAGTCCTTCATTTACCAACCTTTTAAAGACTTCAGAAATGGGTTGGTTAAAATTGGAATATTTACGGGGGGCTCGGGCCTTCCTTATTTTAGTAGTCTTGTTCACTTCCTTAATTCGATTGGCTCGGTTCTTGCTCTTCTCCATCTCAATATCCTCAACTTGTAAACCATCATCTTATAGTTCATCAAAGTTTATTGGATTCATTAATTGCATGTTTTCAAACCAAGTTGGGAGAACATTTCGAACCACTATTCAAACTTGATCTCTTTTAGAGGGCTTGTTTTCATGAGGGCTGCTTATTTCTCCACCTAATAAGGAACTCTGAAAAGGACTCCCCATCCTTTCACTTAGTCATCTCCAAATCCCTCAAAGAAACTTCTAGGGAAACATTGTAGGAGAATTGTTGCCTAAAAGCCTCATTCAGAGCCTTCCAGTCATACCTCATGGTAGTTGGTTGAGCAAGGTACTAGTTAGAAGCAACTCCTTCCAAGGTCAGAGGGAACAAACCCAACTTTTTCTTTCCATTAAGGGTTGTAGCTGACATGATAGTGATGTATTGCTTAAGGTGCATTTTAGGATCTCCAGACCTATTGAACTTGGGCACATCAAGCATCTTGAACTTACGAGAAAGTCCAACTCTGCCATGAAGGCCCAAGCTATCAAAGTCAAAGTCCTGGTCCTTTTTCTTTCACCATTTCTTAGAGTTTTTCCATCTTCTTTATCAAAGCATTAATGGCTTTTAACCCACGGTTCTTTTCAAGGTCATCTTCTTTCACATCACTACTTTCCTAGTCTTCATCCTTACGATCTTAACTAACTTTCAGGGCTTCTTGGATTTCGGTCTTGATCATGAATTGTAAGGTTTTCATAAGGTCATCGGTGATTCAAGCCATGATGCTTGGGGAAGTAGGAGTTTTCAGCTTGCATTTTAGTGAGCTATGGATGAGAAGTCCACCCTGTCTTGTCCAATTAAGGCGTACTAGAAGGACCTATGTTGCTACAAAACAAAGGGGCAGCATGTTATGCCTTGTATGCAAGGATGCATGTATGCATGAAGCAAGTAACACATGTAGCAAACATTAGTCAAATACATTTACTACCAACTGGTAGGCCTCCCAACTTTATTTCTCCTACACACGTATTCGTTTGAAAAGTTAACATTCCTAGGAATTGGGTATAGGTCGTCACATTAACGGGGGGATGCTAGTACCGACGTAGTTATGCATATTAGCATAGATATCTCTCAACATCCAAACCAAACAATAAGTCATCATTATGTCCTTATCCTATGTCTTTGCTCTTAACGAGTCCTTAATGTTCCCAATGTTCTAGGGCTATTTTAGCGTCGGTCAGGTACAATTAGACAAAAACATTGACATCCCCTTCACACAAGTAGTAATCAGGGTTTGATTTAAGGCAATAACACTAGACTAGGTCAATATAATGGCTTCATGGCATCACATAGCACAACAGCATTTGGTAATTCCTAAGGGAACTTGCTAGGGTCTTTACATGGAATTCAGTCGGTTAAGCTAAGAAAAGTTCGCAAAGTAGGTGAACTTCAATTAACCATCTCCCCTTTTGAAGGGTCAAGCGATGGTAGAACATTCAGTCCACAATGAAGCTCTAACGGTCTGAAGCTCCAACGGTCTGAAGCCCTAGAAAGCATATAAAAGCACACTTATAACTCATTTAAGAGGTAATCAACAATTCTCGTTGTATTAATTGCTTAAAATACCTTCATTTGAGCTTAGAACCCTAATTTTTATTAAACACTTTGTATTGTTGGTTGTTAAGCATTAATTTCTCTTTAAATTCTTTATAAATCTACACTTGGTTTGAGTGAGGTTTAGGAATTCGTGTTTGTGAAAGGTTTAAGCGCTATCCTAATGAAAAACACTTGGGTTCAAAGGTTTCTAGTGAGAGAAACACTTGGGTGATGTTATTGGGTTAAGCTTTTGAAAAACTCATCTATTATAATATATAATTCCGGAGCTGAGAGAAAGTTTTCTCAGCCGTCATTCCGCCACGTAGGATTAATGAGACGCCATGTAAGATTAATGTGACGTTAAAATAATAACACGTGGAATATATTTTTATTTTTATAATAATAAATTAAAGACATATCCTTTTCCAACTATAATTAGATTTAGATTTTTTAAATATTAATTAATTAAAAACATGTCCTTTTCCAAGTATAATTAGGATTATATTTATAACAATTTATTATAATTATAATAAACATACATCCTTTTGTAATTACCCATGGGATGCAACTCAGCTGGTAAAGCCACTGAGTCCTCAGCCTTCGGGCTGTGAGAGGCCGCGGGTCCGATCCGTAGGATCGACACTTGCTTCCTCCAGCTTCTATGGGGAGGCACTCATAATTGCTGCCGATCAGAATTAGTCGGGTCAACCGTAAAATGAGGGCCCTGATACCTGTTCATCAAAAAATATATATATTTCCTTTTGTAATTAAGTATAATATTGCAAATCAAACTCTAATAAGTTAAATTAAACTCTATATATAGACCTTTATATCATTAGAAAACTTAAATAAGGTACGTTATGTTTTCTTTACTTTAATTTTTTTTCTCATTATACATTGTTTATTAACATAGAAGTTAATGATAAAAAAAAAAAAAAAAACTATAGCCATCATAGTATTAGGTATCCAATTATTTTCCTTTTCTTTGTTTGATTTTTTTTCTAATTTTTGTGTTATGCTCTTCTTTATCTTGATTTTGTTATGGTTTATTTGGTGACTGTAATTCTTTCCCCTCTCTCACATGACACCTACTTGAACAGGTGACTGATTTCCTACACCTCGATCCATGACTTTTTTTTAATTTTTTTGATGATTTTTTTGTTTATTGTTTATTGGTTTTTTTTTTTTTTTCAGTTAGTTCTTTTGCTCGGGTAAATCATACGAGGGAAGTTTGGTTTGTTTTTCTCTTTTAATTTTCATTTTGCTCTCTCATTCTTTTTTTCTTATTTTATTAACGTTTTTGTGTTTCACATAACATAATATTTTATACGAGTTTTATTCTTTTAGTTTTTGATTTTTTTATATAGTTTTTTTAGTTTGGAGCTGATATTTTACGATCAAGTAGCGACAAATAATGTGTTTAACTTATATTATTTTAAATATATAATAATATAATCACAAATTTTTATAATTGAGTATTATTTATGAATCTATTTGTAAATCATTCTTTAAATTTTTTTTATAAAATTTATTGGTTCATTTGCTATGATTGTGTTATTATTTAACGTGCGTCTATTACCATCCAAATCTATGTGTGCCTATAGTGTGCCATAATTTTTGATAAAATTTTTTAACTTACACAGTATTATAATAAATTTTTAGGTCAATATTTATAATATTTTTTTACTTCGTAAAGCGCGGATACCCAGCTAGTTATATATGGTTTAGAGGGAGCCTAAACTCTTATAATTTGTTTAATTGATTGGTGAAAATCTCAATTAGAGATTGGGAAGTAGACGTAGGGATCGGATTGAATCCCGAACCACTATAAATTCTTGTCTTGTGATTTAGTTGTTTTTAAGTTTTTAATTTCCACTAATTGAGTAAACTTTTTAATTGATCAGCAAATTTACACCCCTCTTGGTTATCAAAGAAATTTCAATATATATATAACAAAGCCATAGCCATAAAATAGATTCTATATGAAATAATAATACTGATGTGCGCTAAAATCTCTACTAGTCTCTTTCTATTGTATTATATGCTACAATTAAACACAAACTTAATGTACTTATACATTGAGTGAGTGGTCGAGTCTAATGATATGAAGAAAGTAAATAAAAAAAGATGAATTAGAAAAGAAACAAGTTTATATGATTAAAATTAGTTGACTGTGAGTTTTGGTCTATAGAATTGAAAGAAAATTTTGGTTCATAGAATAAGAAGATCAATATTAATTTAGATTTTTCTTTTCTCAAAGAATGATATCCACGATATATTTGTTGTTCAACTTAGGGTCTAGACTTGATTT
>CANYLF010219237.1:0-14620 GCA_948193215.1 Bocquillonia castaneifolia
TCGCCCTTGGCTCAACTCATATTAGATAAACCTCTACCTAAAGAGTTTAAGTTCCCCACACTAGACGTTTATTCTGGAAAGTCTGATCCTGCAAGTCACGTCTACAAATTCCAGACATCTATGAGTGTCCAAACCAATGAAAACTACATATGGTGCAAATTCTTCCCTACCACCTTATAGGGGAACGCTGCTGATTGGTACAAAACACTACCCCCTCATTCTATACACTCTTTCAGGCAACTAGCCACAGCATTCAGGCAGAGATTTACGGCCTCCATCCAACAGAAAAAGGTGTCAGTAGACATATTTTCCATCCAACAAAGGGAAGGCGAACCCTTAAGAAAATACATAGAGCGGTTCAACAATGAGATCGCCAAGATAGAAGATTTAAATCAAGGTGTAGCTTGCTCTGCTATGCTCCATGGTACAACAAACGAAGAATTCAGAACGGAATTATTGGCCAAAGCTCCTAACAATGTAGAAGCTCTAATGGCACTCGCCAACACAGCCATAAGAGTGGATGATGGCCAACATTATCTGAGGGAAATGAAAGAATATAAAAGGAGCTTTCCCCTAGGGGAGATAGGCAATCTCTTAAAAGAAGTAAAAACTCATGTGGTAATAATGGGTCTAAGAGTTCCAATCTCCCTAAATACACACCCCTTAACACATCCAGAGAGCGAATCCTCATGCACATCAAAGACAATGGAGAGAGGATTGAATGGCCAAGGAGGATGAGTTTATACACAGCGGAGAGAAGGGACAATGGCAAATACTGCTAGTTTCACAAAGATGTAGGTCATGATACAGAGCAATGCAATCACTTGAAAAAGGAGATTGAAAAGCTCATTCAAGTAGGGTCCCTTAGGTGATTTATCAAAAGGGACGATCATGATAGACTCGTATATGATAGAGATGATCGAAGACATGATAGACAGCCAGAGAGGCGGGATAACAGGCAAGAAGAAAGGCCTAGAGATCAAAGAGGTGACAGAGGAGAATATAGAAGGAATGAAAGAAGACAAGAAAGGAGGCGAGACCATAGAGATGATGAAAATAGTGACGAAGCTGAAGGCGATAGAAAAGCTAGAGGGGGACCTGTTAAACACATATATATAATTGCAGGAGGAATCGCAGGAGGCGATAGTTCTACTAAGAGAAAAAGGTCGGCTAGGTCCATCTACTCTGTTAATTCAAAGGCAGTTCCAGCAGAGCAGATTGGAATAGTGCAAATTTCAGCTACAGATAAAGGGGCAACCGTAACCCCCCATGAAGATGCTCTAGTAGTCAAAGCCCTAATTCACAATTGCATGGTCCATAATATACTGGTGGACATGGGGAGCTCAGTGAATCTCCTCACTTTGAAAGTATTTGATAAAATGGGGTTAGACCAAGCAAAGTTGTCCCCCGTTAACACTCCCCTGGTGGGCCTAGTAGGCAAATCAACAACAATAGTTGGCTTGATCAAGCTCGAAGTAGAATTGGGCGAAGGAGACATAACCAAGGCATTACAAGCAGAATTTATGGTGGTTGATATCCCATTCGCATATAGTGCTATCATTGGGTGACCTATTCTCAATGAAATGTGTGCTAGCATTTGCAAACGATACTTGCTCCTAAAGATTCCTACCTCGAAAGGAGAGGCGATAATCAAAGGCGACCAGAGACAAGCAAGGATCGCCTATTGTCAGGCACTAAAAGGGGTGTTCTCAACCATTGTCATAGAAGAGAATATTCAACTAAAGGAGAATAAAGCCGAACCTGTTGGAGCTGTCCAAAATAAGGCCCTGGGGTTGGGCAAGGAAATAAAAGTAGGAAAGATGAACCCAGTGATCTTACATGAAACGTTACAAACATTGTTAGAATTCCAAGACACTTTTGCCTGGACCGAGGATGAGCTAACATGAGTTAACAGGGAAGTGATGGTACACAAATTGAATATCGATCCTGTAATCACCCCCATAGTGCAAAAGAAAAGGAAGCATAGTTGGCCCAAACAGATCGTAATCAGTGAAGAGATTAATAAGCTAATAAAAGCGGGAGTAATCAGGGAAGTCCAATACCCTGAGTGGTTAGCGAACGTGGTAATGGTAAAGAAACCCAATGGTTCATACAGGATGTGTGTGGACTTTACTAATCTGAATAAGGCGGGCCCAAAAGACAGTTATTCACTACCATAAATTGATCAATTAGTAGATTCTACTGCAGGCCATTAGTTATATTCACTAGTGGATATGAAGTCTGGATACTACCAGATACCAATGCATAAACCAGATGAAGCCAAAATCGCCTTCACCACTCATGAAGGAACGTATTGCTACACTAAGACGCCCTTTGGCTTAAAGAATGCAGGAGCTACATTCCAAAGGATGGTCAACAAGATGTTCAAAGATAATATAGGCTGGAACATAGAGATATATATGGATGCTATGATAGTCAAATCAAGGAGAGCAGAGGAGCATCCTAAAGACTTAAGAGAAGTCATTGAAATTCTTAGAAAATTCAACCTGAAGCTAAACCCAGAAAAGTGTGTCTTTGGGGTTAAGTCAGGCAAGTTCCTCAGTTTTATGGTGTCTCAGAGAGGGATCGAGGCTAACCCAGATAAGATGGCGATCATCAACATGGAACCACCCAAAACACTTAATGAGGTTTAAAAACTCAATGGGTGAATCACAACCCTAGGACAGTTTATCTCAAACTAGGATAAACGATGCCTACCACTCTTTAAGACCTTGAAAGATCCCAAAAACTTTCAGTGGTTAGATGATTGTTCAAAGGCATTCCAAGAAGTCAAGACATTCTTGACATCTCCCCCGCTACTGAGTAGGCCAATGGAAGGGGAAACCCTATACCTTTACTTATCCACCACGGAGGAAACAGTGGTAGTAGTACTTATAAGAGAGGAAGACGGTGAACAGTTACCTATCTATTACATCAGCAAAGTGTTACATGAAGCTGAGCTCAATTACTCAAGGTTAGAAAAGCTATCCTTTGCACTATTAATAGCAACACAAAAGCTAAGGCATTATTTCGAGGCACACCCAGTAGTATTCAGAACTGACAGTCCCTTGAGAAAGGTGTTACAAAAAGCTGAGGCTTTGGGGAGAATCGCCAAATGGGCGATCCATATTAGAAGCTTAGTAGTTACTTATGAACCACGAAAAGCATTAAAGGCCCAAGTATTTGCAGACTTCATTACAGAGATGACGCCAGGGGAACCCATGGCCCCCAAGGAAATTTCCCCATGGAAACTAATGGTAGACGGCGCAGTCTGCTTAGTAGGAGTAAGTATTGGCATCTTAATCAAAGGACTAGACAAGATAGAAATCAAATATGCCGCCAGAATAGGGTTCGCCACTTCTAATAATGTGGCTGAATATGAAGTCCTCATCCTAGGGTTACAAATCACCCTGGAAATAGGCATCACAGATCTGGAAATTTATAGTGACTCACAGCTGATTGTGAACCAAGTCTTAGGCACTTTCCAAGCTAATGAGTATATGACCAAATATGTGTACATGGTAAAGCAACTCATTGCAGAGGGAGAAAAAAGGAATGATGGCCAGTGGCGAGTATCACAAATCCCTAGAATAGAAAAATCAGGGGGCGGATAGCATCGTAAAGATGGCAGTAGAGGGCATGGTGATCCCTAATGTACTGATTGAAAAGATAAAATCTCCTAGCATTGCCAAGGCCAATATCCTACCAGTTGAAGATAATAGAGGATGGATGGAACCGATTATCCAGTACCTAGAAAATGGCATCTTACCAAACGATCCAAAGGAATCAAGAAGGTTAATGAGGAAAGCCGCCGAATATGCTTATAAAGAAGGGGAACTTAGAAAGAGATCCAAAAGCCAACCTTGGCTTAAATTCTTGAGTGAAATTGAAGCAGATTATGTGTTAAGAGAAATTCACGAAGGAATAGGAGCTGCCCATGAAGGGGTTAACGTGCTCGCCAGAGAGGTTATCCTAAGAGGATACTATTGGCCCACGATAAAAAGGGATGCTAAGAATCTGGTGTCCAAATGTGAAGAATGCCAATTTCACGCCAATATACACCATAAGCCAGCAGAAAACATGACCCCAATAAGGAGTGAATGGCCATTCGCCCAATGGGGGATGGACATCCTAGGACTATTTTCCATAGCCAAAGCACAGAAGAAATTTTTAATAGTGGCGATTGACCACTTTACTAAGTGGATTGAAACAGAAGCAGTCCCAATAATTACATCTCAAAGGGTCCAAGATTTCTTTTTCAAAGAGGTTATATGCAGGTTTGAGATCCCCCACACTCTCATTACAGACAATGGCACATAGTTCGCCTCTCAATCATTCAGGAACTTTTGTGAAGCTTTTCAGATTGAGCAAAAATTCTCCTCAGTCCATCATCCTTAGACTAATGGACAGGCTGAGTCAGCCAACATGATCATTCTTCAAGGACTCAAGAAAAGGTTAGAACAAGAAAAAACCAGCTGGGTGGATCATCTATTTAATGTCCTATGGTCCTATAGAACAACTCCAAGAGATCCTACAGGTGAAACCCTGTTCGCCCTATGTTATGGCTCAGAGGTAGTAGTCCCAGTAGAAATTAGGGAAAGGAACTTCAGAACTTCAGAACTTACACCCATCAATGAGCAAGAGCTTCGAGTAAATCTAGACCTGTTACCAGAAAGGAAAGAACAGGCATTTCTAAGAATGATGGCATGCCAACTAAAAATGGCACGGTTTCATAATAGGCGAGTCCGAGAAAGAAAATTCGAAGAAGGGGAGCTTGTCCTTCGAAAGAGTGAAGTGTCGACATAATAACAAGGCAAACTACATGCTAATTGGGAAGGTCCCTATCAAATAGCAAAAGTCATTGGCAAAGGTGCTTACAAGCTTAAAACACTCGCGGGAGAGGAAATCCCGAGATCATGGAACATGGAACATCTCATAAAGTTTCACCAGTAAAAAGACCTTATAGTAAGATAAGGCAAGTTGAGATCCCTCACGAAAGTTGGGACAACAAAACCTGTAATAGCAATTGAGGTATCTATCTACTTTTATTTTAAGTTTTTTCTATTCTCTTATTTAAATAAACAAGCAAATATAAGGCAATGGGGAGCCTAACTTAAATCCCCTAGAAGATCAATAAAGTTATCTTTTGCTTCAATCTAGCTTGATACAACTTAAAAAGACCTTTCATGATAAAGGCAAAAGATGGCGAGCTCCTACAAACAGGCGACTTGTAGCCAAAACACCACATTAAGACCTCTCACGATGAGGCATAGCAAATCCCATTGGGGAAAATAAAAAGATCTTAAAAACTAAGGGAAATATACTACAAGACCTTTCACGACAAAGGCAATTATCAGCTTCAGGCGATCCCTTATTAAGGGGCGACCTAATAAGCAAATATCTTATTAAGACCTCGAAGGTTGGGGCACAATCAATCTCATAAAACAAGGAAAGACCTTAAAACACTAAGGCAAACAAAGACCTTATAATATAGTTAAGGCGATTTTCAATGCATGATACAAGCATAAAGAGGCTTAGCGCAATTCAAGGCGAGTGAATGAATAGCCATTCAATAAAGACCCCTAGAATACTTAAGGGGCATATTTTATAAGGCGGAACCGAGGTATTAATAAAAGAATAAAGGGGTGATACTGAATACTTTACAACAAAGAGAAAATCAGGTGGAGAATAACATTCATAAAACCACTGAAAAAGAAGACAAGGTGAACGGAGAAGATATAAATATATTAAGCAAACTGTTTGAGTGCTTTAATAAAGCAAAATACATAGAAAGTGTTCAATAAAAAAAACAAAAATGAAAAAAATAAATACAAGGATGATTACTCATCCGCCTCATCTTCATCAGGGAAGATGGCATTCATAAATGTGAAGTCGGAGTCAGGAAATTGATGTTGTGCAGCCGCACGAAGCTTCGCCCGATATTTGATGAGGGTTCCACCAACGGAGCACCTTAGGAGGGCGTTTTCATCCTTAAGTTGAGTAACTCTAGCCTGTAGGGGCTCACCACTCGCCTTCAAGTCTGCGTTCTCCTTCTCCAGCTGGTTCGCCTTCTCTATTAATGTTTGCAATTGGGCTTCGAGATTAGCTTTTTCCTTATTGCACTTTTCTTTGATGCGCTTCATTTTATCTTGCTACTTCTTCAGCTCAGCATCTGCCCCTACAGTCGCCTTATCCACTGCGGACTGAACCTGAGCTTGCACATCTTTCACTGCTCTCTTGTGAGCTGAATGTTTCTCCTGATACTTATACAATTTACTAGTTTATCTTATTGTTTTTTTTCTTTTAGTTATAAAGAATAATTAATGTAAATGCAATAATCAATAGCTTAAGGTGGTGTTTGATAAAACTGAAAATTAAGTGCTGAAAAATTAAGCACTGAATTTTAAGTGCTGAAAATTTTTGGATAACTTTAATCATTGAAAATATTGATTTTTTCATTAATAAATTTTAAAATTTATTTTTTTAATATATAATCATTAAAAATACATAATTTAAATTATAAATAATTTGAGAAACTAATTATAACTATATATAAGGGTATAAAAGTCAATAAAACTATAAGTCAAATAAAGGGTATAAATGTAAAAAAAGAGTTTTTGATTTATTAATGATAATATAAGTTTATATAAACTATTTTAGCAAAAAAATTTTGAATAACTATTGGTAATTTTCAGTAAAAATTTTAGGTCATAAGTTTTGACTTATTATTTAAGTGGTTTTTGACTTAACTAATTAAGTTAATTTGACATTAAATTGTGTTATCAAACATGCCTTAATGTAAATAAGTGCTGAAAATTTTAATTTAAGCACTAAGTTGGGTTATCAAACACCTCATAATTGTGTTATCAAACATGACATAAAGGAAATAAGTGCTGAAAATTTAAATTTAAGCAATAATTTATGTTATCAAACACCTCCTTAGAGAATAATCTCTATTCAACCACTAATCTTCTAAATATACTCAATAAAAACGTATTGATCATGGAATTTTATTTTATTTTTATCATCGGCTAGATGTACCAAATTGGCACGGTAACGCAGCATACCAAGTCAGCCAAGAAAGAAATATAACCATTAGACAATAACTTAAGGAACAAGGAAGCCGAGGGAAGAGAAAGGAAAGTTTATGATACTGTATTGGCCGAGGCAGAGGAATGGCACTGGAATTCAACCTCTCATCACTCGAGGAACGTTGTTGAAGCCTTAAATTTTGGATTTTGAGTTGTTCACTCGTGTGCATATTGACCTTTGACTACAAAAAACAAAGCATGTGAACATAAAAAAAAAAATTAATAGTACTAATATAGAAACCAAATGCACGAGTGTTTGCAGACTAACTGATCAGATTCAAACCACCTCTTTTTCATTCTTATTCCTTTCTAGTAATAACTGGTTTTCTTCATCCTCTAGAAGCTCTCTTACTACAATTCTCGAGGCGGGTTTTCGAGCATTTATAGCCATTTAATGAGAGAAATGAAATTATAAGCATGTTCTTGTAGTACTTGCAGTAAAATCAACTCTGCTATTTGCTTCCAGCAGTTTCACTACTGGTAATATCTAGTTTGTCAGATTATTTTCATGAGTTATTTTTAATGGATATTGTAAGCTCTAAGGATAGTTCAGTCTCTTCTAGTCCTTTCCACTCACCCAATATTGGAGCCTTGCTAAAGATTAAGATTATTACATGGTAAGAGACGTGATTATTGTAACAATTATTATTATCATGCTATACTTTAATCTTTCAATAGCTGATATTTTCTTGCACCGTGTTTCAGGAGTCAAGAAACTGGTTTGCCTGTTACAGTTCGTGTTCGAGTTGGCCACAAAACGTTCAATCTTCACAAGGTAAGATCAACATAGGATTGCATCCTAACCAGTATTCAATTATAACACCTATGCAAATGAATAATTTATACAGAGGAGTTTTGTAGCTAATTATGCTTTAAATATGCTTACCTCTTTGTTGCTTGCAGAATCCATTATCTTCAAAAAGTGGATATTTCAAGAAGAGATTGATTGAGTCAACTGAGCTTGAACTGCCACAAGAATTCCCTGGTGGACCAGAAAGCTTTGAGATGATTGCGTTATTCCTCTATGGTTCATCCACATTGATCGACCCATTCAACGTAGCAGCCCTGCGATGTGCAGCAGAGTTCCTTGAAATGACAGAAGAGTGCTGCACCGGCAATCTTTGTGAACGTTTCGATCTTTATTTGAATCAAGTTGTGTTACAAAGTTGGGATGATACCTTGATTGTTCTCCAAAGGTGTCAAACTCTCCTTCCATTGTCTGAAGAGCTGCTGATTGTTGGCCGCTGCATCGAGTCTCTTGCCTTCATGGCATGTATGGAGATTCTTGACCCAGAAAGGAGAAGAAATAATCCAGTTGTTACATTGGAAGCATTGGCTGGCAAAGCTTGGAGCTCTGAAAAAGCTAAAGAGATTTTGGCACATGATCTTTGGATTAAAGATCTAATTGCCCTACCATTTGGATTCTTTCGAAGGATAATAGGATCCTTGAGGAGGCAAGGAATGAAAGAAAAATTTGTTAGTCCGATCATTGTTTTTTATGCTAACAAATGGTTACTGTCCAAGAAGACAAGACAATTCTGGGAAAATTCCGGTGACAGACTTGGCGATTTTGATGCTAATAAAAGAGGTTCAATCCTACTGCAAGGTATTCTTGATTTGCTGCCTACAGGAGAGAAAGCAAGGAGAATAATACCTGTTGGATTTTACTTTTCACTGCTTTCTAGGTCTTTTGAAGTTGGATTGAGAAGTGAAAGCAAAGCAAAGTTGCAAGATGAGATTGTATCTTTACTGCAATTTGCTAAAGTGGAAGATTTTCTCATTCCAAATAGTGGGATAGACTCAATTTCAACTAGCATGGAGTTGGCTACTATGGAAAGCATTTTTTCCATTTATGTGAAACTTAACATGGAAGCAAACAAGACTCCTTCACCAAGCAACTCAACTGTTGCAGAATTATGGGATACGTACCTCTCTCTCATTGCTTCTGATCCAGAAATGAAGCCGAAAAGATTTATGGGACTCATCGAAACAGTACCAATTTCATGCAGGCAGAGTCATGATCACATGTACAGAGCAATAAGCACCTTTTTGCAGGTAAGCCGTCACAAAACTGTTACACCAGCTTACTCTAAATTCATATTAACAGTAGCCTTATAATTTTTCTTCAGAAACACTTGGAATTATCCCAAGAAGAAAAAGGATTAGTCTGCAAGTACCTCAATTGCCAAAAATTGTCACATGAGGCATGTGTTGAAGCAGTTCAAAATGAGTTGATGCCATTACGTTTGATCATCCAAGCTCTATATCTTCAACAGATGAATACGCATCAAGCATTCAAAGAATGTTCAGATTCCTTTAGATTTATGAACTCTGGAGAATTCTCTGGAAGCCTCTCAAGCTCAAGGTGTCCGAACACAACAAGTCAAAACTTCGGCGAGACTACTAGTCCATACAGTGAAAGAGCAGAGCCGGTGAGTAGATCATTGAGTTTCTTGCTACAAAAAGATGTGGCAGCACAGAGATACGAGTTGTCAAGAAAGGAATATGAGTCTACAAGTTTTAAGATTCAGAACCTTGAACAAGAGCTCTTGTCCTTGAAGAAGAGCCTTCAATTGAAGAGCGGTTCTAAGGGGGTAGAACCAATGTCAACCAAACCACAGACCAGGAAACTGTATGGTACGGAAAGCAGATCGCTAAACAAGAATAGGAACACTCCTGGACAAGTCACAGGCTGCATCAGTTCTGTGAATTTTGCTTCTCAAAGAAGGTATGCAAGCAGGCTACTGAAAGTTTTCCGCCACATTGTGTTGTTTGGAAGCAGAAAATCAAGGAGAAAGCCAAGCACACCTAACTTGTAAAGTTGTAAGCTAAATTGCATAAGAGAAATCATAGGCAAAAAAATGTATGATAAAACAAATGACAACTATATCGTGCTCAAATGCAAAATAAATATGTTGGAATATACCAGATGCCTTGTGAGAACATGAAGGGAAGATCAACCCAAAGATTATTAAAACATGAAAGCTGTCAGGTCAATTTGAAGCATATTTAGAAACAAATGATGTGATATTAACTGGGGACGTCTAAATTTGGAGGGGCAAGCTGGAAATACAGGGAGAGAGGAGTTTTCTAGAAAGACATTAGCATGCAAAAGCAATAACTATTTATCGTCTTCCTTGCATATGATTAAAACCAGTCAATGTTACTTCCTCAAAAAAAAAAAAAAAAAAAGTCAATTTTACCATCAAGTTTATCAACCAAGGGACTGGAACACAAAACACTAGATTTCTCCATAACTTGCTAGTTGCTACGCAGCTCATAACACAATTTATATAAACTTGAGAAAAATCAAGCAGTAAACTGTTCACCTTCTTTAAGAAAAGGGTCAGTATGCTATTCAACCACAAAAGAGATACAAATATTAAACATTAGAAGGTTCAGATCAAACGCTCTCTCACTTTGTATGAAAAATATGCTACTGCTACGCTAAGAAAATATCCTATAAATGATGAGCTTCCTAACTGTGATCTACATTCTAAAAAGTAACAACAGCTAATCCACAGGCATAAGAAAGCCAATCCACACTGTAAGCAAAATCCAAGCCAGGCACTTAAACATTTCCACACACAAAGAAAATTGGTAAATTACTGAAAATAAGATGTCACCAAAAGGTAAGCATCTTTGTGCCTTCGCAATTTAACTTTCAACTTCCAGATTAAGCACAACAGCCAGTGTACATGATTCAAAAAACCGTGTTTAAGACACATGATGCCAGACTTCAAAATGACTACGATGAAATCCTTCTTCTAGTGTGAGCAACTGTCCCCAATATCTGAATACCGGCAATGTTAGTCCTGAGACATCTGTGATAACAGAATGAAAATTTTATTTCTTAACCTCTCCCTTTGGAACATCATCCGGTGCCGCTTTGGAAGCTGAAGAATCTTTGTCATCAGCTGAAGGAGAGACCTTTGAATCACTTGCTGCTGCAGTTGCATCAAGAGGCTGCAAGTTACTGGCCTCTATAGTTGTATCAGGAGGTTGAGAGTTCCCCTCTTCAGCTGTATGAGAAAGCTGAGAATCCTTCCCCTCAGTTTCATTCTGAAGCTGTGAGTCCTTAGATTCATTCTGAAGCTGTGAGTCCTGAGTTTCATTCTGTAGTTGTGAGTCCTTAGATTCATTCTGAAGCTGTGAGTCCCTCCCTTCAGTTGCATCAGAAAGTTGTGAGTCTTTCCCCTCAGTTTCATTCTGAAGTTGTGAGTTTCTCTCTTCCATTGCATCAGAAAGTTGCGAGTCCTTTTGCTCTTTAGTTGCATTCAGAAGCTGCGACTCCTTCCCTCTTTCAGCTGTCTCCTCAAGCTGTGATTCCTTTGGCCCTTCAGTTGAATCAGGATGTTGTGCCTCAGTCTCTACAGTAGCATCAGGAAGCTGTGAGCCATTTGCCTCTCTAGTTGCATCATGAGACTCTGAGCTCTTACCCTCGGTAGTTGCATCAAGAAGCCCCGAGCCATTATCCACTTCAGTTACATTGGGGCACTGTGAGGCATTATCTTTGACAGTCACATCAGGAAGCTGTGGATCCTTACTGGCAATAGCTGCATCAGGGAGCTGCGAGACATTCCCCTCTTCATTGGTATCAGGAAGTTGTGGGTCCCTTGTGTCTTTCCCTTCATCAAGGAGATGAGAGTCTCTTGTGTCTTTAGTTGTATCAGGAATATGCGAGTCCTTCGTCTCTTTAATTGGATCAGAGAACTGCGAGTCCTTTGCCTCTTTAATTGGCTCAGTGAGCTGCGAGTCATTTGCTTCATTAACAATTGCATCATGCAATTGTTGATCATTAACTTCGTTTGTTGGGTCACAACACTTAGAACCATGAACCTCATCGATTGTTGTCTGACAAAGCAGCGTCTCATTCACCACATTAGTTGGATCATGAGCTTCAGAATCATTGAACTCTTGCATTGTTGTATCATAGACCTGTGTGTCCTTGACCTTATCATTAATTGCATTCCAAGGCTGAGAGTTATTAATGCCATCAGCTGTGTTATTAAGATGTGCGTCATCAGCCTCGTTCACCACAACATGCAGCTCAGCAGCATCATCCTCATCAGGTGTAAGACAAAGCTGTTGCGGATCAACCTCATCATCTGCTTGATGTAACTGTGCTTCACGAACATCATTCTCTGCCTGGCGTAACTGTAATTGATCAACCTCAATAACTGCACCATAAAACTGAGATTGATCATCCTCACTACCTTCATAATATTCCATCGGATCATCCTTTCTCCTGCGTTTCATAGAACCCTTTCTCCTTACTCTTTCCTTCCCCCTAGACCTTTTCCCAAGGTCTACTTGTGGAGCAGCAGATGGTGTGACTGGACTTCCAACCTGGTCCCTCAAACAGTCCTGTGCAATAAATCTGATCCTTGTAATAGACTCAAATTGTTGTCCATCCAACCCTTTTGTTGAGAATGAATCTGCCAAGTAGGCAATTTCCCTTAAACCAGATATCTGCAACAGTTGAGGAATAAACTGTTAGATGATGTATTGTAGACAGCGAAAAAAAGCTAGAAACATTAGCATTAAAGTATGGGCATAGCCTACTGTTCTTTGGAATTCTGATGATAAGGAGATAGGCCTCCCAACAACTTTGCGAGTTACTTTTGAGTACCATTGCATGTACTCAAATTCATCAACGCCATCATCACCATCCACAATATAGAGTCGACGGTCTGACCATTCAGTAAGCTCTGATTCCATTTTCCCGGACAAATCTACCCCACCATCAACTCCTCTGCTCTTTCTTACCCATCGCACCACATCTTCAGGAATTGGTTGAAGTATGCCATATTGCCTTAGGCAACGATCAGGGAGGTGTCTCTCTGCCTTGTCGAAACATATAAGCATCGTCTTTGATCTTCCCAAAATCAATGCATCTCTGATGTCTTCTGGTATTACAGTACTGTCCATATATTTGTATGGAAGCCACTCCACCTACATATAAATAACATGCAGAATATATTAGCAGTTTGTGGGCAGTAAACACTACCAACAGACTGAAGAAGATACAAGCGAAACCTACATCACTTGGCTTTAATGAATCCAAGGCCTTTCGGTAAAAAACGACATCACGGTTTGTTGTTGGCCCACTTTGTTTTCCCTTCCACCTAAGCACAAATGGAAAATGATCATGGATGGGATCCCGATTGAGCTTTGGTCGACCAATATTCAGATGAAAGTAACTCCAACACTACAGGAAGGAAAAAGAAAAAAAAAAACAAGTCAAGCAAATGTTTCCATTTCAAAGACATGACATGGGATGAGAATAATGGTACAAATCCTCCTACAATCCAATCTGAAGTAATAAAGTTAACAAATAAATAAATATACACCTGTAGAAGTGTTAAACAACCACAGATGGTACTTTGGGATCTAACACATGCATTGCCAAGTGCTCTATACAGGAAGGATAATGCTGCTGCCCCCCAGGCATAATTTCCAGCCTCTTCAAAGTTTTCAAACAGCGGAAGGTACATAACAGGAACTTTATTCCCAGTGGTGGTGGAGAATATCGTACTTCCAACAAGGTAAAGAAGATAAGCACGGGTACATCGCTCAACCTGTTCATTCGAGGCATTTTCAGGACAGTGAGAGAAGAACTCCTTCAACCAACTTAATTTGACCATCCCACCACTAGCATAACTGGAATCAGGAACTCTTCCTAAAAGCCGTTCACATACAGTAGTACAAGCAGTATGAGTTACACCAATAACGGGCCTTCCATCGATTGCCAATCCCAACAATAAAGCAACATCTTGAAGAGTAACAGTCATTTCACCAACAATAAAGTGAAAAGTATTAGTTTCCCTTCTCCATCGCTCAACCAAGGCCGAAATAAGAGGATTATCTAAACTAATAGCAGGGATCTTTCTTAAATACCCAAATCCAGCTTTCTCAACCAGCTCTATCTGTTTGGGAGTTAACCTCCATTCACCCAATTTAGAAGTATGCTCATGGCATCTAAGGGCACCACGCTCCTACACATTCATATACAAATAAAATCTCAATATTATCAAACACTTCAATTTTTCAATCAAACACTTATATGTTCCAGTCATAAAAGAATTTCAAAAAGAAAATTAGGTATTGTACCTGTCCCTCCCAAACAGCACCAGAGACATGTTTATCTTGATCATATAATACAGAGCCATCAATTGGCCCTGGATTTGCATCCATTCACTCCTTTTCTTCTTCTTTAAAATGATACAAAAACAAAAACTGCAACAAATACAATTAAAAAATATAACAAAATAAGAAAAATTTAGCTCCATGAACTGATTGATTGAATAATGTCTAACAAATTTTAATTTCATTAACAAATTCAAATATGAATTCCTTAACTAATAAAATATCCCAAACTTTACAATATAACACTAAAAATTTTCTTAACCATACTCATTTCAAAACCCTAATTTAGTATTTTATTTGTACAGGTTTCGTTTGCCGCGAAAAGAGGAAGACAGCAGTGTGTTTTTTTTTTCAGCAAAACGACGACGGAGAAGAAAGAA
>CANYLF010219253.1:0-10080 GCA_948193215.1 Bocquillonia castaneifolia
TGGATCGGGGATAGCTACTTAACTTTTAAGGATGTAAGTAGTCTTTTTCGATGGTACACTGATGTTGGTAGTAATCTTCTTCCTGTAGTAAAGAGTGAAGCGGTAGACTATGGGCAAGAAAGCCTAGAGTTCATAATTAGAGTGACGATTCTCGACATCTATAAACTTATTGCCAGTAGCGGGAATTTATCTTCTAGCTCGACTTCTTCCTCTTTTCGTAGTAATACCCTACAAGAGAGCGGTATGCTTACGATTCAATGTGGTTTACTTCTATTATATTGGACAAAGATCTACTATAAGATGATGGGGATATAAGGCTCTATCCCGTTAGTCCTGGAATTCTTTAATCAAAAACCCAGTAATCTCTAACAAAAGAGATTGAATACGCGAAAACAGAAGTTCAATCATTTCTCATTCACTTCAAGCCAAGTGGGAAGATTGATAGATATAAAGCAAGGTTAGTGGCAAGAGGATTCACACAAACCAAAGGAATTTATTATGACGTGTAACTGTAAGAGGAGGTTGGCGTGAAGAAAGGCCTTCTTTCTCGACTTGCAGAGCATAGAATGTCGTATCCCAACATTTCCACAATAGGCCCTTTCCTAGCCTTCTTCTTTCATCAGCTGTGAAAGAAGCTTTTGTTCATGAATCTTCTGTTCTAGAAAAAGGCTTAAGACAAGAACAAGTAGGAGGGTAACAGGAGAAAAAAAGAAGTGAGGTACATAGTCACTTTCCCGTCGCTCAATTTTACTATTGTTCTTACATCGGAAGATAGAAGATCAGTTCTCCGTCGCGGCTTTTGGTAAACACCCCTCAACTACTTATATTACTATACGAGATTTATTCTTTCTATTACTATACACGGGGGTAATGGTCTCCAACCAAAAAGACTATTCATCCTTAGGTCCCCTTGCCGATATGGCAATATCACCTTTAAGTCAAAAAAGAAAGTAGGTAAGTACAACACAACTTTTGAAAGAGTTTATGTACTTATTACTACCGTAGAGTGGAGAGGAGATAGCTAACTACGCTGTCGAGGGAGCTCTTGAAAGAGCCCATCCCAAGTACACATATTTTTTCTTTCCCGAGCTTGCCCAATGGGGCGAAAGATGCTCGACTGTAAAGGAGAGGGGCGAAGGAGATAGAGCAGAGTCTGGTATTTGTATGTCCCACGATGAATAAAGAAATGTCTACTTTCTATTAAACCTCCTCAAAGCCTGGTAATGACTATAAAACCTTTTATGCCCACCTGCACACCTTGACTGCTCTGTTATACCGGAGGTGCTGTTACTCGGAAACAAGCCTGAGAATGACTCTTATCCGCCATTATGTTTACCTGGTCAAATGCCGTCGTTTATGATAGGTCGGTCCCTTTGACTCTGTCCGAGAAATGAAATAAAATGAATATCAAATAATATTTATGTTTATATGCTTACACTAAATTTTTTTTATTTTTTAAATAGACAATGACATTTTAAAAAATAAAAATACCCACTTTAGATCTGACTTCAAAACAAATAACAATTACACCAAAAACAATTCTTCTTTTTTTTTTTTTAACAGAGATCACTCTTACAATACAAAAATAATTGAAAGATTTTTTTAAAAAAATTAGAAAAAAGCTTAAATACATTTGTTGTTCTTCTTCTGTTAGTAATAATAATATTTTTCATATGTGGCATTCATTTTTACATGTGTATTTTCTTTTTCCTGACACATCATTTTTCACATAAACGGACTAAATGTTAAAAAAAATAAATGTTGAACGTGCAACTATGAGAGGGACTAAATATTAACAAAAATAAATGTGCAAGCACTTAATGTGAACAAATAAAAGTGCAGGGACCTTATCTAAGCAAAAATAAAAATGCAGGGACCTTATCTGAATAAAAATAAAAGTATAGGGACCTAAATACGTCTTTAAAATCATGGTCATTTAGCTGACTTGAGAAGCCCAGTCTCACTTTTCTGCGCGTGAGACTAATTTTGACACGCGGTGTTACAGAAGGACACAATGTGAACCAAAATAAAAGTGTAGGGATTCAATCTGAACAAATAAAAGTACAGGGACCTAAATATGCATTTTGCCTTCTTAATTTCTTGTGATACCATTACCATGTGATGTTTAGATGCATGCGATTTGAGTGTTGATTTGTATTTGAAACAAATCTTTTATTTGGGAGTTTGTTTTAATGAGGTTTTAAAATTTATTTGTCTTAAATTTAAAAGGTGATTTATGGATTTGAAATTACTTGTATAATGTCATTTTAAATGATTTGATTTAAAATCTAGTATTACAAATCTAAAATGTTAATCAAATTCATACATCTAAATAGATTAATTTAGCCTTAACAATTTTAAGTATGAAAATCTCAACTAATTGAGCCTTTAAACTTCTTTATTAAATTACGGGTAAATTTCATTCATGGTCCTCAAATAATATTCTCTCTCCCAGTAAAATCACTTAACTTCAATTCGTAATTTAAAAATCCCTAAACTTTAATTTTGTAACACTAAAATCTCCCAACTATGAGTCTGTAATACATAAATTCCCACCGTTAACGTTAAATCAAGTATTATTAACCAAATTTTATCTTATATTCCAATAAATTGAACATATTTTATCATTAACTCTCATTAAAATTGGAATGATTGACATTTTTTTTCTATTTTTTATGAATTTATCACTTTTATTCAATTAAAAAAAATAAAAAACAACAATTTCATGGTTAAATTATTTTTATTAATTTTTATAAATTAGATTTTTTTTCACTCATATGTAAAATTTCATATTAAAATCCGTTAAAATGAATTTTTTAGAACATAAAAACTAACGGTGGGGATTTTTATATTACAAAATTACAGTTTAGGGATTTTAAGTTACAAATTGAAATTTTGAGATTTTACTGGAAGAGAAATGATAGTTTAGGGATAGTGAGTGAAAATTACCTTAAAATTACTCAAACATTTCTACTAAGAATATTTATCAAAAATGAAAATAAAAAAAAAATATATATATAATTGTAAAAAATAGAAATAAGTTTTCGGATTGGTTCGGTTTGTCAATCTATTAAACTGAATTGAACCCAAAAATTGAATCTATACATCTTTTCAAACCAACCTGAATCAATTTATATAACCATTTCGGTTCGATTAAGTTGGTTCGATTTACTTCAGTTTTTTTTTGGATATGTGATGTATTTGCTTGTCGAAGAAAACCAACAGCATTTGAAAGGGACAAAAATCGTAAAAGTAAAGAACACAGGGTTGATAATAGGGGGAAAATAACCAAAAGTCAGACTGTTGGAGAGCAGAACAAGGTATTCCTTTCTTCTCATTATTCTAAAAGCTTCAAATTTTGCTGTGTTGGATTCACCAAGCTTTAGTGTTCAAACTGCATGTCTCAGAAAGACGCATATAGAGTGGAGAGAGAAGTGAAATCAAAGCAGACGAGAGCTGCCTTTACTTACTCCCGCCGATACCATTGGTACTCTCTCTCTCTCTGGTTTTTTTTTTCTTGATTTAATCTGTACATTTCAAGAACTTTGCAATGTGGGTTGGTTGTAAGTTCCCAAGTAGTTTCTTTTCTTTGACTTCGAAATGGGTTTCTTTAAATTCTCTGTTTTTCCTTGGAATTTAGTTGGGTGGAATTGAGCTTCTTTGAAATGTTTGCCCATCAATATGTGTATTATTAGCATTGAGAAATTCCCCTGTTTCATGGGTTATTTTTTCATGTAAATTATGGGTCTTGGATTATCTCACAATTTATTATGAATTCTCAATTATTTAGCTCTCACATGGCCTTTTAACCACTTCTTTCTGCTTCATTTTCCTGTTCAATTTCTTAGACTGGAGATTTCTAGAATGCGGTTTCAATGTTAGAATCCTATATTTGTATTGAATTTTGAGTATTAAGATCGCTACCTAATCATGTTCCCTGAAATAAGTCTAATATGTCACTCACAAGTGCTTACTGACACGTTTATTTAGTACTGGGCAGTTCTAAATGATATTTCCTCATGTATTACAAGAGTCTGTTGAATAGAGATGAGTTCTTAAAGGTAAGGTTATAAATGAGTAGGTTTCACTTGCGAAATTCATAGTGCATATTCAATCGATGATGAATGAAGATGAATCTATTTCAAAAAATGAATGTTATGCAGTTGATTATAAATATGGAAAAACCTAATGTAAATGAAGATGAAGTTGAGAAGATTTAATGAACAGTAAGGAATGTGAGATTGAAGAGAGAATTGTCTAGAATCTACTCAAAACAGTAAGAAACATGGAAAAAATTTTGGAATGATAATCTGATTTATAGTTCTGTTTTTTCAGCATCATTTCTATCTTACTTTTCCTATAAATTTTTAATTCTACTATTACTATCCATTGATTTTTTTTTCTTTCTTGATTTGTTTTGTGATTCGAATGACTTATAGAATTTAAAAATGCATGGATGAAATAGGAAAATCTGGCCTTCTTTCCCACTACCAAAAGTCACACTAGTTTTGATTCCAAATTAAGGGCAAAATCCATTTCAGAAAGTTCCTCCGTCAATGAGAAGGGGACTTTATTTATTTATTTTTTGAATCAGTAACGTAATGTTTCCTGTTCTCATCGGCAATTGCAAACAATTAACTCTCCTTCCTTATATTTTACCTAGTAAACTCTTAAACTTTTTTGAAGCAACAACATGATGTTTGTTGTTCTGATAACTCTTGCAGTGTATTGGGAGCCTCTGCAAGCCCATCCTCAACATGCTTGTCTTGTCTCCACATGATTAACTGCTGATTTCAATGAAAAATGCCAGTGGATTAGCCTGTAAAAGAGATTCTCAACTGAAAAAAAACAGGTAAGTTATTTGTCTTGTCAATTTATTTGTTTTAATTTGGAATTAGACAAGTCCTAAATAATAATTCATGTGGTATTATAAGAGCTAATGAGATGATTTTGTCACTATGATAAGGCCATAAATGAGTAGGTGACATTCATAACATATGTTCTATGATAATGATGATGCATCTATTTTAAAAATCAATGTTATTAGATATTTTAATTATAGTAAGGACTTGGATGCTATCTTTAAGTTGGTGAACCGATAGTGATTTAAAAATATACAGTTGGTGGAAAATTAAACTTAATTAATGCAAACCCAATTGATCATTGAGCTCACTTTTGCTTAGAGTTATTAAACAGTTGGAGCTTTAGTGTGTAAAAAATGTTGTTGTTGTTGCTGATTGTTTAGAATCAACTAAAAGATAGAGTTAACTTTTATAATGTTAGTTTTGGTTTTTACTTGTTTAGTATATAGGCCACATTTTCCAGGTTTTTCAATTTCATTTTCTACCTTTCTTTCTTTCTTAATATGTTCTAAGATTTAAGTGATGAGAATAGGTCAAGCACTTCTATTTCTAATTCTCTGTTTATATCTAATCATCATCATAACAAGCTTATCCTATATTCAAAAGGGGATTTTTCTTAGGGACGATAATTTTTTATACCTATGGGTGCCCACCTGACCTGAATGACATTGATTAATTTTAAGCGGAATGGGTTGGAATGAGACTAGAGAGAATATTGTTACCCGCTTGGGTACAAAGCAGAGTCGGACATTCTTAGTAATGATTGGGGCGGGTAAGGCAGACCCAACCAAGTCTGACTTTTTTATGAGTAGCTCCGTATAGGTCTAGGATGGACTTTTCGAACACAATTATTTGACAAGACGTATCGTATGATCGTAATCCTCCAAGTACTTTTGAACTTTCTTTCATCCATATTTACTTTGTGGTTTTAATTCATCATTTTGCATGTTTTATTATTAATTCTGCATGTTATAATCTCCATAAATCCTATCTCCTAATTTTTCAAATTAACACTATTTTACTCAAAATTGATTGAAATTGCTCTGGGCATTTACCTACCTATTGTTGTTTTCTAGTAATTTTAGTGTTAATCATGCCCAAGAAAGGTCAATCTACCAAAGAAACTTCAAGGAAGGGTAAAGAGAAAGTTGGTACAAGTTCAAATCCATCTCAAGACCTTGCAAGTCAATTTGAAGCTCCGTTTCCTATCTATTCTGAAGATGAAGGTAACAGATTCCTAACCATAAAAAATAGAAAAGTAATCTCATGCAAATTTCTTAATTTTGATGCTTTGGAACAAATTGGGGTTAAAGATAAAATGGATAGGTTGTTAAATAGACTTGGTTGGACTGAATTTGTGAAGATTAAGCATCCGTCTTTTGTTGAGTTAACCCAAGAATTCTATACCACTTTACAAGTAGTACCTAATGACACCACTACCCTTAGTTGTAGACTTTTAGGTAAGGAGTATAGGATTGATTCAGATGTGATTGCTTCAGCTTTTAATCTGCCCGAAGGTGGATTGTGTGGTATTCCAAGAGCTCCAGATGGTTTTAGCTATAAGAAAATTTGGAAAGAATTGACCGGCTTGGATAATTATAATTCTCATAATGCACCTAATGGTTTAATTCAAGATCATGTGTACTTGATTTTGCATAAATATATTTGCTATGCGATCTTTGGATTGTTAGAGAGTAACAAGACTTCTATTCAACAATTGTTTATTTTATGGTGTGCGCACAATAGTTGTAAAGTCTCTACGTCATTATATTTGTTGCAAAATTTTTTGTCCTTGGCTAACAATCACAGGAAACCATTAGCATTGGGATATGTCATCACTAGATTGGCTATACGCTTGGCGGGATTTGATGAAAATACTACGACTATGGAGATGGTGAAATATGATGAACTCACCATTGCTCAGTTTTTCCGTTCAGAAGTAATAGACCATCATCAAAATCTAAAAGATCCTTTTGAGCGTAAATGTGTTAGGCTTATAGCTAAAGGTTCTTCATTAAGTGCTAGAGAGGATGATGATAATGAGAATGAGGAGGACAAGGATGAAAGTAAGGATAGGGAGGAAGAGGAGCATCCATATGCCGGGAATACAAATGAGATGGCAGGTTGGCAGCAAGTGTTAAAAAGACTTGATGATTTTGATTCCCATAACAAACAAATGTGGACTCGCTTGGATCGTATGGATGAGCGTCTTCAACGAGTGGAAAGAACACAACGATACCAGACCTACAAGTTCAACAAGTTCTTTGAACTTCAAGGTTTTCAAGTGTCTTCCCCTCCACTTTCACCACCTCAATCACCACATTAGGGGAGTTTTCTTTATACCTTATTTTTATTTTTCCTTTATTCTTAATTATATCGAGGACAATGTATTATTTAAGTGTGAGGAGGATATTGCTTTGCATGTTTGTGGTGATGTGTAGTATACATGTGGGTCATATAGCGGGGTTGCATGTTTAGTTTTTGTAGTGTTTAGGATGTATGGTTGTTTTTGTTAGTTGTTTTCAAATTTTTTAAGGTGTTTATAATTTTGTATGTTGTGACTCATGATCTTTGGAGCTTTAGATTGGTTGGATACTTCTCTTTGAAAGATTGAACCACTTGGCTTATAGGTTTGAGAAAGGAACATTAAGATGATGACCTAAGTGGTTGGGTTCTAACTAATCAAGTATTAGGTAGTTTCTCTTGTAGTGGAATCATATGAAAGCTTATTGATTTTCATACAAAATAACTTTTAGTGAGATTTTGAGCCTTAATAAGCATTCATTTATATGCTTTAATTTTTTGTATGTGTGTGCCAATCATGGAATGTGCTTTCTAAAACTTGCTTTACCATGCATGTTGAGATCACAATGATGTATAAGTGCATGAAAATGATTTGGGCAATTAGGATACAACCAATTTTTAAATGTTACCTCTTTAAAAGCCTACCTTAATTTACTTTTAGGAGTAACCAATTTGAACCTAGACCATTTTCTTGTTGATTTTTACACCTTATTTAGTCCTTTATCCATTTCTTGATGCCCTTTATATTGCAACCTTTTGAAGTTAAAAATTAAAATTTGGAGATATGAAATTCATCATCTATGTGCTATTACCTGTGGCTAACATTGTCTTTTTGTGTAAGTTTCTTGTTATTATTAAAAAAAAAGGAGTTATAAAATATTGTAAAAAAAAGTTGAAAAATATAGAATATTGTAAAAAAAAGTTGAAAAAGGAAAGAAAAAAAAAATATATATATATATAAATATAGTGGTAGTTTTCAATAAGGCAAGAGGGAGCATAAAATGCACTTGCTATATTTGTATAATTAGTATTCTTTAGTTTAATTAATTTTGTGTTAGCCTTGATGTTGTTTGATGGTGAATTTCATGGATTTGCTTTAATTAATTTTTAATTTCATTTTAGATTAAAAAGCCATTTTTATCCTACCTTAACCCTAACCCTATTATAACCTTAATCAAAGACCCTTTGATTCATGCATTTGGTCATTCTAAGTGGTGGAGATTTGATGGTTTTGCAAGTCTATAGCAGAGTCATTCTATAATGTGGTTTGAGTGTAAACACTATACCCTAAATATTAGAGTGCACAGAGTGAAATCTTGTGTGGGTATGGAAATTTATTTTGTTTAATTATGGTGACATTATAAGGGGAATTGCTTGATTGTTTGATAGGTGGAAACTTAGGCCATGAATGGTTAGACTTTTGGTGTAACTTGATTGAGCTTATGGGTTAAGTAGTTCGGTTTGGCTTTGGGGGTAGAAAACAAGATAAAGTGAAGAAGGGCATGAGTTTTGTTTTTGTTTGATAGTTATGTTCAGTTAATTTTGTTTAGGGACGAGCAAAAGTTTAATTGCAAGGATATTTTATAATTGTTTTTAAAATGTTTTCAAGAAGGGACATAAAGAAGCTTGAATGATTGGCAAGGCATGTTCTGGCGTCACATTTGCTATTTGATCAGGAGAATCATTGATCGGCAAGCTCTACAAGGTGAATGCTTATTGCATATGCATTGCAGAGAACATTTTAAAGCCACCCCATCCAAAGAAGTTTTCAGTGTGTTCGGTGAACAGCTTCATGTACCTGTATATTCTGACACCCTAACATTATTAGTTGTGCCGGCTTTATGTATCTGTTCACAGTTACTGTTTTGTGAAGTTTTTGGTATCAAATCTGGTGCCATACTGCATTTTTTTCTGAAGCTACAAGATGCGCTGCTGGCGCTGGAACTGGATCATCCCCGTATTTGCTTCTCTGGCCAACTTTGCGTTCTGATCCTTCTCTTTATGATTACTTTGGAGTAGGTTTCTCTGACCGGAGAGTTGATGTCATTTTGAGACAATGCTCCTGGAGAAAAAACAGAACAAAATAGAACGATAGATACATTTGTCTCTATGTGAAAATTAGTTGGGAGTCTTAGATATAATTTCTTGAATGCTATCAGAAGTTGATTGTCAGATTTTTTTTTTTTATTTTTGGGTTAATGTTTTGTGTTTCAAAAATTGTACAGTGGTATCTTTTCTTTCAATATGAAATCATTGTCGTTTACTTACCCTTATACTCTTCTTATACCGTCAACAAGATGGTGTTTTATTGCTTTGGTGTATGTGGTGTTTTTCTGGTGATAAGAAATTGCAACACCTTTATCTTTATATTAAAACTCCAAAACAAAGGATCAAAATCACTGGGTTCAGTTTTTTTTTTTTTGGGAAAATGGTTATAAGTTACCCTCAAAAAATCAGAAATCATTTCAGTTCAGTTTTATCAAAAAAAAAATCTAGATTGGGTAAAAAAAAAAATCCAAACCGATTGAACACAGTTGAACCGTGTGATATGGTCCAACTAAGTTCAATTAAAAAAATTATTTTTTCAAAATTTTCAAAACCATTAGTTTTTTTTTTTTTTTTGAATTCGTTTAAAATAAGTCATTCGGGTTTAAACAAATTCTGGTGAGGTTTTATGCAAGTTTGCTTTTTAATAAAACCAGTCGTTTTACCGCATGATGCGCGGGCTGTGGCTACGGGCTGTTGCTTATTAAATATCTATTGTTATCTTTAAGTTGTAATTGTAAGTTTCAATCATTTAACTAATATCAGTTTAGACAATTTGAAGCTATTTAAATTTTGAGTTGGTTATATTTTATATTATTCATGAGAAATTAAAAAAACCTCATTCAGAAGTTCGCCACGTGACACTCTT
>CANYLF010219344.1:0-10868 GCA_948193215.1 Bocquillonia castaneifolia
AAAATTCTGCCAAAAGCTCCTAAAAATAATAAAAACCCAAGTATTTATAGTGTAATACTATTAAAACCCTAAAAATACCCTAGGAACCACTCAAAATTGGACCAAAATACCCCAAAATACCCAAAAATCGGCTGAAATCGCATTGAACCGGACCACTGGGCTCAGTCCGGTTTAGATCCGGTTCAACTCCAGTTATCTACTGATTTCCAAGGGCTGAAATTGCTGGTTCAACCGGACCTGAACCGGAGCAAATTTGCTCCGCGGTTTGGTCCGGTTGAAACTTAAAACTGCCGGTTCGACCTCGATTTGACTCCGAATTCATCCCGGTTTGATTCCACGCGTTTCTAATGCTGCAAATTTATAAAACTACTCAAATATAAAAGAAATTGAATTAAAACCCATAAAGAAATAATGAATAATAACCGGTTATCAATAGCAATTTGCAGGACTTGTTGGATCTTCAACTTGGAAATTAGAATTAGGTTCCATGAATGATTAGTGGATATCAAGTAGTAAAGTTGGGTACCTTGAGCATTTTGTCATTGCTAGAGGGGAACAGATCATGTTTATGAGATTGGAATAATCACACACCGAATTTTTGTATTTTCTCTACCGAGCTAGATGTGAGCTCATTTTCAATGATTTTGATGAATGCGTTTAGATTTTAAATGTTCCGGTTATGATTCTTGTTAATATGGGCACTGCTTTCCCGCTCAGTTGAAAGCAGAAATACAACTGGTATAAAAGTTTTCAGCGAGAAGGATATGGCTACGAAGGGATCAATCAAATAAATACCGAATTTTTTATATCGTGATGCAAGTTCGCGAAAAAAAAGTACATCGGCGAAAAAAGGAATCATTTTTTTGCTGTGACTACCGATCATAAAAGCGACTTGGTTTGATTTTGTATTTTACATTGAATAGTGGCATACGGTATCCTATATATAATTTAACAACCTGGCTTCCTGAACGACTTCAGTTTTTGGAATATGTTAACACAGCAATTGAGATACCAACAAATTGGCATTGGTAAATTTTAATACTGTACATAATATTTCACTCTTTTGGATTTAAGAAGTTTGTAAACCATCTGACTCATTCATCAAGAGTGCTAACTTATACAGATGCACTTGTCCTCAAGCCCTCCACTCCAACCACAAACAATAAGGCAAACTAATAGCAATCAAAAGGGAAAAAGAAAAGAAAAGGAAAAAAAAGGTCCCTCTTTCTATCTTTAAATATGTAAAATTTTGGAGGGACAAAAAAAAGAAAGAAAGAAAGAATAGAGCAAGCTAGAAACCTATAGGTTTAATATAAATTAGTGTTTACCTAACTAACAAAGCTGATAATAATTTAACTATCTTCACATTGCAAGCTTGCCTTGATATTTCGCAACGTGCAGGATATAAGAGTATTAACAGATTCCACAGATTCCATGCTTACTTTGGCTGATGGGGTTGTACTGGTCAGGACTTGAAATGCTATTGTCAACAAAGATCCCCCTTCTGTGCTCTTCTCCTCTGGCCTGGAAGTGATTACCAGGGGCCTTGATTCAAGTCCATCTGGAAGAATGGAGAATCCAGAAGGTAAAACAGCTGTGCTGCTCGAATCACATCCAGTAATCACAGACTGCATTCCATTAATATCCACCGGAGCGTAGACTACCATTGACTCGTAAGCATTTGTGCAGCAATCTTGGAGAATCCACGTACCAGTCTCGTTTGATTTCATTGTCTGCAATTGAACAGATTCATTATAATTTGCAGGCAAAAATGAAGAAAGACCCATTAGTTCAGCAGTGTAGACGAACGAACTTACCTGTATAGTTACTGCGTTGCCTCGATCTTGGCCTTTGGCTAAGTTTGCAATGGATTGCACTTGACCTCCATTTGACATTATATCCCACTAACAATAATTCAACCAAAATAACATTAAGAGGCTAATATTTTGCAGTTCCTGCACTGCTAGTTGAATGGCTTAGCAAATTAAAATTTCTTAACAGTACAATTAAGCCGAAATGATCGTTTATATATACCTCATTTCTACGT
Source organism: Bocquillonia castaneifolia (assembly GCA_948193215.1). Taxonomy (NCBI): domain Eukaryota; kingdom Viridiplantae; phylum Streptophyta; class Magnoliopsida; order Malpighiales; family Euphorbiaceae; genus Bocquillonia; species Bocquillonia castaneifolia. The sequence continues at coordinate 2,048 of CANYLF010219344.1, forward strand.
GCATCATCTCGTAAGAAATCGAACAGAAGCTGAGGGGAGACAGGCAACCATACAGAAGAAACTGCACACAAAATCACTCCAAGAGGCTCACTAGGGTCATTCAAGTTCTTCCTGGAGGAAACCCTTATGTCCTCTCCTGTTTTGCTAGTGACCTTGTTCCATGTATGATAGCTTGAAGCTCCAATCGCACGACAAAAACTCCATGTCATTCTCTGTGCCAGTTTCAGAATGCTTTTCCTTCCAGCTAATGTTGCAACACCTATATATTTTTACAATATCAGCAATGAAAATGAAGTATAGAATTGATAAATTGACAAGCTTGCCAGGGATTTTTAATTTTACCTGTTGAATCCTTTGTAGGCACATTTGTAGCCATGAAGAAAACAATACGTTCACATTGAAGCTGCAATGTTGCTACCCAATGCCTTGCACCAAAGGCTAAACCACTATTCACAAAGGTCCGGTACATCGTATGAACATTGGTTTTCTGACATTCCAAGTGCTCTACCCAAGTTACCTGAAAACATTACATTAATTGTCATGAAATTAGAAATTTACCAGCTACATATTTTTCTTCCTTGAACGTTTATCTTTAGGACTCTTTTTTTATTATTAATCATTAGCTGTTTTCAATTTTGAATAAGTGTTTTCCTGTACTCTGAGGGTAAATTGGAATCCTTTTGTATTAATGTAAACTATTTACTAATTAACCAAGATGATGAACCATCATAGAGAAGAGAATATGCACAAAAAATTTCTTCCAAGGCATTAAATTTAGAAAAGGACAGGGATTTGGCATTTTATTCAGGGACATGAGACTGAGACAGGTCCCATCTATTCCATTTATGGATATGCATTCCCATAAGAAATTAATAATGTGAAAACAAAACATTTATTTAAAATTGCCTGTTGAACTTTAAAAAAAAAGAAAAATAAAATGAAACTAATACTGTCAAATGTCTTATGCAATAATTCTGAGAATTCAGGTTCAAAACCCTTCTGAACTAAACACAAGTATATAATCTGAAAGCACGAGGCTTCTCTACAGGACACACAACAATAAAACAAATGAAGTTATATATAATTGAATTCCAAGTTCCAACATGGTCAAAATTTTATACTATTAATTAAATAATCAATGAGCAAAAAGGAGTTGTACATAAAAATCATCATACACATATTTTTACCTTTAAGCTTTTATAATTTTACCTGATATGTCTCTAAACTTTACTTTTGACCTTTCAAATTTTTAAATTTAAAATTTTCATAACATTTAAACACTTTTTTTTTATCAAATGTCAACTTCACATGAAGTATGATGTGGAATTATATGCATATATAACACACGACAAAAAGTGTTTAAATGTTATGAAAATTTTAAGTTCAAGGAAAATTTAATAAGTTAAAAATAAAGTTTAGGAGCAATGAAAATTTGAGAAGTATTGTTTTGTAATAGGTAAATTAATTACATACCTTGCAATGGCCATTAGATTTGTCTTCAATTATGCAGCCAGAAGGGCGTTTTCTGCATTTAACAAGTGAGGCATCAATATTATCTTCAACTTTGTCAATAGAAACATCAACAATTGCCCATTGCTCTGCACTAAGTTGTTTGCAATATCTGACAAAATACACTTCTCTCGTGGGCACCATTGGTGTCAACATCTGCACCTCTGCAAACATCTGCAACCCATTTCAGCAAATGTTAGATTCCAATCTTTTTCTTTACGATTTTTTCTATAATCTTTCTTTTACTAGTTCCCTTTTTTTTATAGGCCATTTCTAATTTTTTGATGTTAAAATGTCAGATTGGTCTTCACATTAAAGATTTTTGACCTTTAGTTGAGCCTTTTTTTTTGAAAAAATTAATGTGGTCCAAAAATAATGTGGACCTACTATGATAAAATATCCATGGCAATTTGCCAAAGACAAATTTGTAATTATTGTGAAGTTAAGATAAATGGGTCATAACAATCATTAATTGCAATTTAAATTTCTGTGTGGTATTATTACTCCCTCATTCATATACTATATATTTCTCTCAAGTATCCATGATTTTGTCTTCACCAAATTTGACCTTGATTTCTATTTTATTTTTATATGAATTTTACTGGCATGGATAGGTGACTCCTTTTTAAAATATATTCCTGATTTTCATGAAAGTGTCTAGACAGGACATTTAATCACATTAGTCTCATCAAATGATTTACTACTATCAGTTGGTCTAATCTGTCCTAGTAAATGATTTTGCTAATTACAATATTGAAAGTAAGTGTTTTATTATTGTTTTTTTAACATTCTTATAACTCACCAGTTGTACTGCTCCATCTCTATTAGGACCTTCTCCATTGCATATAACATCAACTGTAGCTGCCTTTGATATCAAGCATGGAAACATCTCTTTCCATTGATTCTATTAAAAAAAATAAAAAATTAACAAAATCAAGATGACATGTAAAGTTACTAATATAAAATTTGAACAGTTTCCACATATATATCCTGATAGCATAGACTTTAAATATTTAATATCGATTTAAAAATTTAGGTTGGAACCGCTTCGATTCCTTTATATAGTTTATATAATAATATAAAATTAACGATAACTAATATGTAGCTCACCACATCCATGAAACTTTGGAGTAGCCTTGGAAGATCAACAAAAACAACTCCAGTCTCTCTAGATGCTTCAATGGATCTTTTAGGTCTGCCACTGCTTGGACTTTCAACATGGAATTCCTTCATATATTCATCGTAATTAAGGATTTCACGGCCGGTTTCAACACTCCTAATCCATAAAGGTTCAACAGCAGTAGCCATTTTATTAAGCTCTTTCATTGCTTGATTCACAATCTCCATAATTCTTGATTTTTCAAGCCCAAATATCCCAGTGTAAAAATCTAATGAACTTCTATTGTTTTCTTGTTCACTTCCTCCTGAGCACGAGGGTGCTGCCCCTGGAGGATACTTGCCAAGTACTGCTCTAAGTTTTTCTACCTATATATACATATATATGTGGACATAAATTAATTAATTATTCTAAATTAGTAATTAAATTTTCATTAATTAAGTAAATTTGAAAAATTGGCATTACTAATTAATAAATTAATTAATTCTACTAACCTCTGATTTGAGTTTAGCATTTTCAATACGTAATTGTTGTTCTTCTGTTGTAATGGAATTGTCTCTGCTAGTTGTAGCAGTGCCACAGTTGGGGCAGCAAGCTTTATTGATTGCCTCTCTCATTGCCTTATTTTCATCTCTAAGTTTCTCTATTTCTGATTTCAGTAAGGAGTTTTCATGTCTTTCTTGTATAGCCTGAAATATATACATACATGTGTATAGTCATAATGCCATTGTACAAGTAATTAATGCAATTTTACAATATATATATATATATATATTACTGCTAATTAATCTGTCACAATTTTATAAAAAAATTATTTTGTGTACCCATTAAATAGAAAATCAACAAATTAATTAAGAATCACATATTAATTACCTTAATTTGAGTTCTGCGATTCTGGAACCAAAATTTGACTTGTCTGGGGGCAAGTCCTAGTTGCTTGCTTAATTGTTGTCTTTGCTTCTCATCTGGATGAGGAGACTCCTTAAAAAGCCTGCAAATTATAATTAATCAATTAATTAATACATTAATTAAGATGTTTAACATGCATAAAAATGCTTTTGTAAATTGAATGTACATGAATACATATATACACATGCATAAAAGCTACTGATGATGAACTTTAGACATACAAGAAAAGAAGAATCTTTTTCTGGGTAATTGATTCCTTATTGACATGTAAAAACAAAAGGATTGAAAAGAAACTTTACTACGTAATTCTGAATCATCTTTAAACACTTTCTAGCAATTCATCATCTTTAGTTGAGAGAGAACAATACATAATCTCATTTTCTGCTTTAATTATGCCATTAACTTTTCTTAATTCTTTTTGAATTGTATATTATTAATTAGCATTTTTTTAATATTTAAAAGCAAATGAAGTACGGGTAGACAATAAAGCATAAATATTCTCGAGTACATAAATACATCGTACTTGCTATATATAAAGTATTCTTAACCTCAAAGTTTCTTTTATAATCATATTATTCAATATAACAATTAAATAATTATATTAATCTTAATTACCAATTGATCAAAACAATTACCAAACTCCTCTTATGACACTACTCTATTCAAAGCTAGAGCAAAACTTAATCACATAATCAATTAATCATATTATACATAATAATAATTCATTAATTAATGTATTTATATGTTTACATCGATGGGTTGATGCACAAAAAATAAAAAATCAAAATCAAAAAGAAAAAAAATTGAGAAGGACTTACGCTTCCATTTCTCTGATTTGCTCAGCTGTGTGCCTGTGATATTTCTTTCTCTTTTTCTTCTTGTTCTTGTCACCGCCATCATCTTCATCGTCATCAATATGTTCTCCTTCACCTTCAAATTCATCATCTGATCTTGATCTCATAGGCCCTGAATTTTCACTGCTAATTTCAACTGTTTCTTCTCTTCTTCCTCTTTCTCCTCCTCCTCCTCCACTCCCTTCATCCCCTTCTTCCACCTCCACGGCGGGCGTCGCCGGCCCGGCTGCATTCGCCCCACGAAAGATTCCAGCCTTCGATTACACAAGGAAGTAAAAAAAATACAAAATTAGTCAGAAATTACATAATTCATATATATGTGTATTTATGCATGGGTGCATGTAGAACATATACATATTATATGTACGTGCATATATATTTATATGCGCACATTTCTTTGGATTTTCTAATGGTTTCTTGAAGATGATGCAACCAAAAAGAAGAAGAAGAAGAAGAAAGGTATATGTATTAATTATATGTAAATAAATAAAGAAAGAAAAGAAATGAAGAAGAAGAGGGGAAATTTACAAGACTAAGAGAGAGAGCAGGAGAGGCAAAGAAGTCTTTGGTACGGGAAGAAGGTGGATTAGACATGTCGACTCCCATGGCACATAGAAGAAAGGTTATTGTTTGGGTTATGAAATGGTGTTTTAATAAGGAGCTAGGGAAGGTAGCTACTACAACGAAAATGGAGGTTGAGAGAGAAAGAAAGAAAGAAATAGAGGAAGAGAAGATGGGTAATGAGTGTGGGGCCTTGTTGATTTAAGGATATAAAAACAAAAATGAAATTCCAAAGAAAAGAAGAAGAAATGTTGTTTTTGATTTTGAGAGAGAGAGAGAAAAAGGCTGGTAGGAGTTGACTGTTAGATATTTTCCAGTGTCAAGATATCCAACTAACTTGTTTCAGTTGAATCTACTCTTTTCAACTGTATTTCTATTTCTCCATTTCCATTTTTTTATGTTCCTTTTTTTATTCCTTTTTTTTTTTTTTGTTTCTTTTTCAGCTTCCATGGCTTCACCTATAAAGCTGGAGCTAGCCGCGCGCGCACTCATAATATCACCCTCGTCATCATCATGATCGAGGTTCTTAAAATCGAACCATGATCTAAATCGATCTGATCACCGTTTAACTTTCGATCCCTAAATTTAAGAACTGATTTTTAGGATGAGCCGATTAGTATCTAAAATTTTTTTAATAACAAACTCACTACAAGATACTTATTGAATTGGCCAGTTGACTGAACCACATGATCCAACAAATGGAATATATTTTTTTTACTTTTTATATGTTAGAAAGTTAATAGTATTTCCTTTCATTAACATAATTAAAAAAAAAAGCATGATTGTTCTTCATTTAATTTAACCTATAAAATATTTATGTTTTTTAAAATTTTGTTGTTATTTTATTCAATTTCAAGATAAAAAAACTTATTTTTTTATTATGATATTTAATTGCAATAGTACTTATAAATTAAATTTCTATTCAATTTTTATTATATTTTATAGGCATATTTTTAATTATTATTAGCACCAGTCTTTAATATTTATTATTAGTTATTACACACACACACAGTAGAACCTCTCTAAATTAATATAACCCTTGAAATCAAAAAATATTAAATAATAGAGTTTATTAATTTATAGAACATTCATTTAAAAATATCATATAATTTATTATATATTTTTTGTAGGTTTTATAATTAATATGAATAAAAAATTGTGAAAAAAGACTTTTTTTTTATCAATAAAGAAACGTTTTTGTATGTATGTTTTTGTATGTATGTGTGTGTATAATTTGGTAAGGGTTGGTCTCGAACCTAAGTTTTTGTACATTTTACTCAAATATTTCACTTATAAATTATAAAGTATTTTCTTCTGAGTATATACATGTCGAGATATAAATAACTATAAAAAAATAAGCAATTTACATGGATTTTATATAGGGAATGGTGATTTTATAAATTAATATTTACATGTAGGCATGTAACATTTTGTATTAAATAATAGATAATATAATTATTAAATTACAGTAAAACCTCGATTAATTAATATCCGATAAATTAATAATCTTGATTAAAAAATAATTTTTCTCAATACTAATTTAGACAAATATACCAAAGTATTATTCGATAAATTAATAACCTTTATAAAATAATATTTTTTTCTTTAGTCCCAATAATATTATTTTATCGAGGTTTTACTGTATACACATTACACGGAGTTGGTAAATTGATTTTGCATTAAAATAATAGAGGTTATTAATTTATAGAGTATCAATTTAGGAAGATTCAACTATATATATATATATATATATATATATATATATATATATAGTTGCATGATATCAATAATTATATGTAGATGTATATTTATTTATTTATAGACATGAATTTTAGAATTATTGGTTTAATCATAGTTCAACTGCAGTTCAACTTGTAATCTTTAACTTTCTGATATTTTTAGATCATTAATTGAACCTGTTTTTAAAAACTTGATCATTATTGATTATGTTCAAAATGCTCCCATACTGAGTTAGAGATTAAAATTTAAGAATAACATAAAATAATTTCATATAATTATAAAATGAATACTAAAAAGTTATTTATAATTTCTAAATTTTAAATAATATTTTATAACAAACATTTATATATTATTGGATATATTAAACTATATAAAGAGTTTTATATTTTATGTTTAAATAATTATTATCATTTTTAAACATGTAATAGAGAGCTAATAAGTCAATATATATTTATAACAGCGAAAAACTCATTAAAAAAATTAAAATTAGAGCTTTTATGAAAATGTGCCTTAACAGTTATCAACATCTGTTCTGAAAAAATAACCAAATTAATTAGTTGACAAGCCGTTGAAAATCTCCCTAACAGTTAAAGCAAACACCTCTTAGATGGAAGGATGTACTTTCTTCATTCACTAACCGGTCTGTGTATGCTGTTAGGGGAGAGTCTTTGATCCATATATCAAAGAACTGGTCCGTTTTGTTGCCAATCCTCCTACTCTACCAGTCCATTGCAGTATTACTATAACTAAAATGTTTGATAGAGGAAGTTGAATTTTAGACTTTTTTTTGATAAGTTGAATTTTAGACTTATTAATTAATTTTAGCATAATGAAAACATCTATCAAAATAAAGGTAATTAATATATCAATTTAATTGCTAACTCTTACTTTAATAAATTCCCTATTCAGGTAGTTTTTAACATGGTATGTATTATAAATAGTTTATTTAAAGTGAATGTCCATTAGCTTAATAATTGAGAGAGAGTGGATGTCTAATTAATTAGCACTAACTTAATAATTGATAGATATTGGATGTCTATCAATTAGCACTAGCTTAATAATTAATTGATATTTGATGAATGAAATTGCCTATAAATACCCTATAGGTTTATTTGTGTAAGATATGAAAAAATAAGAGAAGAAATAAAAGTTGAGAGTTTTATGAAAATATTAGTGAGGAATTTGTGTGTTTAAAATAATATTGAAATTATCCTTTTAATTTTGTATCCTTATTTTATTCTTTTTATAACAAAATATGATATGTTGTGATTTTCTTTTTTGGAAGAAATGAAAGGCTATATGAATAAGAAGAACATGAAGGAAATTCATGGTTAGTGCCTAGTGGGTCTTGCGATCCAAAAAGAGCTAACAAGATAGGGATAATAATAATAATAATAATAGTTGCTAGAGCTAGAAGCGACTTATCTCTTCATTGAGAAGACTAATGATGGACCCCATCCATCTGGAGACGCAGCTGTCCTCATTGCTCCACAGCGAATGCGCCCGCGGGAAATCGAACCGGGTATGTACCGTGGCAGGGTATTATTCTATCACTAGACCACTGCTGCTTAATGAACTGAATTTGTTTATATTTATTTATACTAGTTATTTTCTTCACGTGCACACTAATTAATTATTTTTCTTACTTTTTAAGATAAATCATATTATTTGATTACCAATAAATGTTACAAAAATAAAAATTTATAAACCTTTTTAATTTTAAGTCTTTCATTTTCTATCCATGCATTTTAATTTTATATCTTAAATCTTCGATCAATGTTTTAATAGCTTGAATAACGAAAAATTTTATAAAATTAGTTTAATCATTTTTTTAGAGAGAAGAACAACTCTAAATTTTCAGTTTTATTTTTGTTAATTTATACATCTCAACATTTTCAGACATATCAAAGTTAACTCTTTGATCTGAGGCTTCTTTAAACTCCTATATTATATATTTCAGAACCTGACATTCTTGCGTTGATGCCCGGGTAAATAGAACACTATCATCAGTGAAGAACAAGTGGCTAAGTAAAGGACCTTCGAATTTGTTGCAATTGCTCTTTGGATAAGAGGGGAAAACTCTTCGTCATAGAGAATAAAAAGATATGGTTGAGAGGGGATTGCCCTTCCT